>JAQIXW010002856.1:0-14362 GCA_034700685.1 Willowsia buskii | reverse complement strand
TTTGGCCCGAATTCGGGACCAAATCCATCAACGTTAACTGGAAAATCAGATTCGGCTTAATGTTTCAGACTTATTTTATAATCAAATCATGGTTTGATTATAGTAACGTTAGTGTGTATCATACCATTGTATTCCTTTCCATTTACAAAAAAACTTATGTAATTTAGACCGTCTTGAAATACTTCCCTGTAATTAACGTAGATAGTTCAAAGTCGTTTATCAAGGAGAATAATATTTTATTACGGTTACAAGTTTTGCTTACCCGTTTTTTCGAGTGCAACTCTGATCCGCCCCCATTATCACATCTCACTTTATTCCGGAAATTTGGCAATTTTCTTAAATATAACAACTTTTATGTAATTTCATGCCATGCTTAAATGATTAAATTTCCTTAACATATAGCTACAGAAGCAGAACGTAAGATGTGGAAGTAGTCCAAAGTGCACACCCCTACAAATGAATGATTAGCATTTGTAGTAAAATCTTCAGTACATCTATGAATCCTAGTCTCAACCATCAAGAGTTTCTCTGAACATACCAACTTGTATGATCATTATCAACATGAATAGCAAACATAATATAAATACTCTTCAACGACCCATCCCCAAAATGTTTTCAAGTATTTCATTGTCAGTACACACCTCTTGAGGAAAGCTCTCAAAACGTAAGCATAATCACAATCAGATAAGAAGAGCAACGAGCCTTAGCCAAGTTTTCAGGCTAATCGACCAAAACTATCATAGATGACTGTGTGTAGTGTATTGTCTAATGAATTATTTTATTATTTAATGAAACAGAGAGTGTGTTTGAATGCAATCTTAAACTAATTTCTATTCGCTAATCTTTTCAACAACATCAATGCTAAAGAATTGATTGTTTTCATGATCACATTACGTTTAGAATTTCACATTATCACGATGTCGCTGTTACAGTAATGGTCACATTCATTCTGCGTAGTGCACTGTAAAAAAATAAGTGTAAAAACGAAGTTCCATGTTTTGACTTTCTTATTGTCTGATTTTTATTAAAGATATAAACCTAATACAACGTCAATGGTTTCTCCTAATTAAATACATTCCTACATCATATAGTTCAAGCTTATATGTATGTATATGTTTAGCTTTGGTATTAGTATAATTTGAGTAACCACCATTATGTTAAAAAAATAAGCGAAAGATGCGAGGAGCCTTTATTTAGTCTACAACATGTTATGAGGAATGGTTGAAAATGTCAAAAAGTGAATTGATCCGGCAAGGTTAAACACAATCTCCTTATAACTTCACGAGTCACTGCTCCATCTAACCATGAAAAAAAAAACAAGTACATTAATTACAGGAACTCACACCAAGTGCCACAAACCTACTTATTGTTTAATATTATTATCCATACCTAATTGATACCAGTTATAGTTCCCAACTTCCCTTCTCGCAGAATCGATTGCATTACGTAAGGCAAAGACAACTGCAATGCTCATGTTAAAAGGTGGCTCGCCAGTCGCTAAAATTTATACGACAAGAAAATACCAAATTTAGATTCGAATATTGCTCCGATTAAATGCTAACCGAATTAGTCATCAGTACCTTTTGAAGATAACACACCAAAAGGATTTGGAGCATTACGAAGCATTGTGATGCGAAAATCTTCTGGGATATCTGCCGGGAGCATTGGTTTATAAGTCTAGATCATACAAAATGAATATTTCACCAGTTCCATTATTCACAGTTCACAGTGCCTCAAATAATGTTCAAGCTATATTAATGCAAACATATTTTTTGTATATACTACCCAAGTGTTATCAGTCAGAAGCTGACCATTATCCTTATCATAAATAAGCTCTTCAGTGACCCACCAGCCCAGTCCCATTACGAAAGCACCTTCTATTTGACCAATGTCTACAAGTGGACTTAGACTTTGTCCTGCGTCTTCTATCAAGTCTGCCCGAACAATCTAAACGAAAGCATATTTTACATAGGCATTTATTTGTAGAGTTTGAAACCTGCCTTTGTGTGTAAATATTAATGCATAATCTTAAACAAACTTTAGAGTCTCCAGTTAAAACATCAATCTCCACTTCTACCATTGTAACGCCCCAAACGTCATAGGATACCAGATCCCCTTGCATCTCCCTTCAATCATAGAACAATGTGTGGCTTTAATCATATTATTTCAATCAATTCATATGGAAAACTTTCAAAACATACTGAAATTGTGAGGTTAGTAAAATTTCTCTAGAATTGGCAACAGCGACTATTTGCTCCCACGTGGAATCTTTCATCTGATTTCGAATAGGAGCCAACCTCTCCAATAATTGCTCACAAGCTCTACGAGCAGACTAAATTTTTTGTTCAAATAAATTTTGAAAGAAATATTACAATATTTTGAAGCATTAATGAAAGTTAAAATATATTGCTCATAGATTTGGTTTCTGACGCTGCAAGCTAGCTCCGAACCAATACTAGCTCCAGTAATCCCAGTATTTGGCGATATAATATTGTTTGAAGGTTTAACTTTAACTTTCTCCAGGGGTATTTGAAGTGTGTGTGCAACCACTTGAGCAACCTATTACATTTTCAAATTATGACTTTAAAAGTGCTTTTTGGGTTGCTAATCCCATTGTGTTAGAATTTGGAGTTATCGCACTTACTTTTGTATTTACTCCCTGTCCCATTTCAATGGCTCCATGGCTGACATTTACAGTTCCATCAATGTGATACACAGAAATGAAGGTAGGAAATCTTAAGTCAGGGTAATAATTAGGGTACCTCTGGGGTACAATTGACAACCCACGTTTCTTCCATCGATTATTCTGTAATAGTAGTACTCAAGGAAAATGCTTACTTTCTAAACTTGTATGGTTTTTTTCATACAAAATCATGCATGAAGTGTGTCTACCTTATTGTATTCTTCAATAAATGCTTTACGCTGTTCGTACTCTCCATTGACCTTTAATTCCGCAATCATTCCTGGGAGAAGATTATCCAGTGGAAGCCTTTAGAAAAACATATAAAGCATGTCAGTTTTACAGTAAAAGATGTAATTTGTGAGCCCAGTCTTTATGTATAATTTCTACCGACTACCTTGCTCCAGGTACGCCAATGAATGGATCCCCTTTTCTAATAAAATTGATTTTACGCACTTCCAAAGGATCCTTTTTCACAGTATACGCAATATGCTCCATGATATGTTCAATAGCAGCAATGCCCTGTGCACTCCCTAAACACAATTAATTAACAATGAGAGTTTGTATGCCCCAGTGTCCTGTCCAGGTTATGTAATGCAACAAGAAACTTGGAATTTACCTGGTGCTCTACAGTAAGTATTTCCAGGAGTATTTGTTATAGCCACCTTTGGTTGCACATTCCAACCATTAGCCCGATAACAACTTTCAAATAAAAATATACAGTAATGTCATCTTAGATGAAAAGTTTAATAATTCGTCATATGAAGCTAAACTAGCAGACAGGATACCTCTGCATGCAAATCATTGCATATAAACTGGTAGGCTCATTAGCCACCGCTCCAGGATCGCACCATACTTCAGAATCCAATTTGAGAATTTTTCCAGTGTCATCTACTTTCACCTGTCATTTTTAACATCCTTTAAAATGATCCCCAACTTCCGCAGATAGCAAGTATCTTTAGTTTCATAAATTGTATTGTCATTTTACATCGTATGTCACAAGGTACGGAAGCCTTTTCCCAATCATTTGCATATTCGTTTCCAAATCCATAGCCACTCGAACCGGTTTATGAGTGACATGTGCTGCCACTGCACAAGCAGCTGCTACATGATTGGCCTTTGAAATTTTTGCTCCAAATCCACCACCCAACCTTCTAACGTGCACAGTAATGCTGGAAATGATACATATGCGTGTATGTTTAATTTGGTTGAAAGCACAGATTAATGCAGGCATCATTTTAATTTAGTAAAACTTACCTATTATTCGGAACATTAAGACAACCTGTTCAAAAATTTAAAAAGCATAAAAATATATAAGGGACTTGAGAAATCCTTACCAAAGCCTTGTTTTCGAAATAAGCGACATACATAGTTTCAAAACCAGTATTTTATTAATTTACCAGCGATTGCGACTTGGACAGCGTCCATGTGCTGTGTCGCCGAGTAGACAACCATGCCGTCCTCATTTGGTATACATATGCATATTTGCGTCTCCATATGGAAGTGATATTGGGCATGTGTTCTAAATTCTCCTTTCACCTGATGCACCTTTCCATTCACTTCCTCCTCAGCGTCTGCATTGTCTCGTTGTTTCTTCATACCACTCATTACTATATTTCTTGCAGTTTGGGCATTGATCCCTCTACATGGAATTGCCAGATTAAAGTCCTTATTCTCAGAGTCGTCACCACTGAGCTTTTTCTGTGTTTTTACTGCATCCTTTATTTCTAGAACGGGTCTCTTAACATTCTCGTAGTGCACAGTTACACTTGACCTAGCCCCAAAGGCAGTATATTTATCACGAGCTAATAATAACCCAACAGGTTGTCCAGCATAGCGAATTACTTTGTCTGCAAAAATCTTTAAACAAAGGAGGGCAAGTTTTAACTAATGTCTGCAGATTTTCCACCTTACACATAGGTATCAATGTTGCTTATTTTTATAGAATATTACTTCTTCTATCTCATTATAAAATGCGGCGTAGTTATTATTTCCAGGAATGTCTTCTGCTGTTATAAAGCTAACCACACCGGGCGTCATCTACAAATTTAATACTTTTAGTTTTGCATAATATATATCTTTCTTCAAATAACTATAAAAATTGTCAATTGTACAAACCAAAGCTTGTGATGCGTCAATAGATTTTATTGTTGCGTTCGCCACATTTGAAACAACAAATACTCCAAATAGTTCATTCAACTCTGGCCGAATGTCATTTATATATTCCGCCTCTCCTGTATTATTTCAATAAAAATAAATATTTATATTATACTACATGTATTGGTGAGGTAAATTTACTTTGAACGTGATTGAACACTCATTTTTAACCTGATGTTTGAGGCAAAGACTCAAGTTTTGGCACTGGTTGGTAAAGTGGCCACTTTGTTCTATCAGTATCATAAACCTGGGTTCCCCTCCTACTTTCTCTTGGAATTTCATCCGCACCGGATACCAGTCGTGGATACACAGAACTGCGTCTTATGCTGAGTAAACACTATAATGTATTATTTTAACATTGTTAACAGCTAGTTCATTTTGTGGATGTATAATCACTATTGTATTTCAAGGGTTAATATTGTTGCTTGATAATCTTTTGGTTTGGTACCCTATACAGGTAAGACTGTGTCAGACCACGGCGATACTCTGGACTTCCGTTTTCAGGAACTTCAGCTGGTATCACTTCTTCTTCCAAACGCTGCATCGCCCCTTGTAGCGTCGCAACGTTTAGCGTTTTTCCATTCAAGTATTCTTCCGTTGCAATTGCATGCACCTTATATGGCACAAAAACATGAATCCTAAAAATTATGGCTCCCAAATGAACAATTATTGCGAGTAAAATACTGCATACTATCGTACAAACTTTGGGTTGATGCCACCATAGACAATTCTTGGTCTTTTCAGGATCACTAAACTATTTGGGTCAACGTTAAGTAGAATACCGCAATTTACAAATGCAGCCGCATTTTGATGACGTTTAGCCAGCTATAATTAATTCAATAGATGAAACAATTACTAGAATTCCAAGTGCGTTCATTGCAAGAAAATACTCCACTTACTTTGTAGCACCTGTAGAAGTTCATTCCTGATAATGCAGGTAAATGCGCAGCCAAAATAACTTTTCCAGTCATGTCCAGATCTAGAAACTCTAGAAGCGTATATTGTCGGCTTACGGTCGGAGATGAGCCTACAAAAAGATTGTATGTAAAACCATTGAGCTTATCATCAACAGTTTAGTGCTGTTTTATTCTGTAGTACATACATACCAATTGTTAAAGTTGCTCCCACGGATTCAAATAAGACAAATACATCAGATATGAATTCTCTGTGTTGGTGTTTCAGCATTAAATTTCCACCAATTGTGGCTCTCTAAATGTATTACAACAATGCAATGTAAATGTATAACCTCATTTTGTGTTTAGTTTGAAATCCGCATTTTAAAGTGATACACGAGTTTTTACATTTCGAACAGATAGTGCAGCTACTATTCTTAAATGATTATAAAATCCTCTTGCATAGACGTAGTTTCCTGTTTGTGCTGCTCTATCAAATTGATCGATTGCTGCTGTCAATGTGACACTTCCCCCAAGTACCAGACTTGTTTCATCTAATGATGTAAACTGAAGGTCTGGAACATCATTTATCTCGATAAAACCTTCGTATGGTCCATCGTTCTTATAAACTCCTAGTAATTTGTTGAAACAATTATTCATTAAAGGCAAAAAAACTATGACATATATACTGACAACTAAATCACTACCTGTTCCTGTATTTCCAGCAACGATTCGATACTTTATATTGGCTCTTGTGAACCTTTCCAATACATCATATAAGGTGGTGAGGGTGTTTACTTTGAACCACTGCTCTCCTGTAGTCCCTGTCTGCAGATAAAGCTTTCGAGGAACATGCAAAATTTCTGGGCATTCCAGGGAAGGGTCATGAGTTCCTCGCATATTCTTTATGGGGCACTTGTGGACATCCTAAATGTTGGATCGTACCGGACCAATGAACTATTGTAAAACTTTCCCCACTTCTACAAATATTTAGGTATGTATTTAGTTGTACTGTTATTTTACTTGCCTCAATATCTACACATTTCCATCGAATATCCTCTGGAGGGTTAACAGCAAGGGATTTAAATGCATCCATTATTGGCCGATAGCCCGTGCACCTACAAATATTTCCATCAAACGAATACTCCACATCCGAAGGAGTGAGCCTAGGGTTGGATTGCACGATGCTGAAAATTACCAAATGAATCGATCTTATTAATTTTATCATTTAATATTAAGCAAGCTATAGGTATTTCTTAAAGCATTTATTTGCTAAATGTTCATACCTGTGCATGCTCATCACGAATCCAGGAGTGCAAAACCCACACTAAAATTCCATAGTCATAAATTATTCATTAAATCAAAGTGCAATACGTTAGCAATCATAGTATTAAAATTAGCATGCAACCTGTGTTCCACCAAACTTGGTGAGTGTCTCTTGAATCGGATTATAGCCCACCCTTCTATTTCCAAGTCCCTCTACCGTTGTTATTTCCAAGCCATCGCACGCGTACAACGGTAGCAAACACTGAAGTAGCATGTAAGCAAATGCATATTATGTACGGTAAATATGTAGGATATTTATACTAGAGTAGATCTTTTGGATCAAAATGAACTGATTATTCTAAAAAAAAAAAATATGGTTTTGAGTTTTGCGAGTTTTGTATTGCGAGTTTTGACAACTCGCAAAGTTGACATGAAAGCTTTTGCTCACCGAATTTTCGGATCTAACGTTTTGTTGTCCTGTCACAGGATGAGTAGATCGTATTGTGACCTGCATTTAAAAAAGAAACATTTTCCATAAGCGTTATAAGCGTTGACAGCTTCTATAAATATGCTAATCTTACAACGCATGCTCCACAACCGCCTTCCCTGCACATATATTTGGTTCCCGTGAGTCCAATTTTATCCCGCAGATAGTCAACGAGAAGGTATTGAGGACCGATTTCTGGATCGCATCCACTTGTTTTGACTAATTTGTAAGATACAGAATTATATGCAACCTTATGATATCTCAAATATTTTAGCACACAATTATTCTCTAGACAAAGCGCTTTACCATTGTGCTCTCTTCCATTGACAAAAAATGAAATGTAGTTCTGACTGAATTCTGCGGCTCTGTCAAGTACAAAAATATTGATGGGGAATATTAAAATTCAGTTAGTAGTTATTTATATAATTAATGGACTTACTCTAACTTCTCCAGTTGGCTTTGTTCAGCACCCATTTTGTAAGTTGCAGGTTTCAATCACTAAATAAGTGCAAGGTAAAGTATAATATTTCTATGAATTAAATGGTTAGGCAAGGCAAACACATTTGCTTTCGTGTACCAATGCTGTGACTTTAAGTACCTTTTACATGAAATTGAATGCATCATGTTTGCTCAACCATATAGGGGCACATTGCAAGCAATCTGAAACTTGTGTATTTTGGGAAAATAAGCTCATCGTGTTATAATCAAACACGCCGATAACCTAACGTAATGATGAACTTTCTAGCACCAAATACTCTTATATTGTAACGTTCTTGACGCCTAAAATCTCATATCTAGGGTCATTGATTTATTCATACAATCAATTCGTTGGTAAAGATTTTTGGGTAAATCTCATTTTATGATCAAACATGTATTCGTGGAGTTACGGTCAAATGATTCCGATTTTATCGCCACTAAGAACATGCTGACAAAATCGTTTGCCAAGTTTTAGTAGCTGAAATTGCATAAACATAATTACTTGCAATTATTATTATTACTGTAATTATCATTATTCGCAAAACTGCAAAATGCACTATGCACTTTGCTGAAGAATCAAGACCCGTGAATATATACGGCAGACAGTGTAAAATGTAGTTGTAGTGAACACATATTTAATTGATATAAAAGTAATAACTGCACATGAATTCTGCAAGTATAGAGTATAGTTTGTTTATTTTTTATTTATTTTATCAATGAAAACAAAAACAAATATTATGTATATACTTAAAAGAATAGTTATTTAAAAGTGAAATATGCTGAAGAAGTTAAAGCCAATTTTCTGACTTTTTCTCTTGTCACTGGACCATCTAAAAGTTATGATTATCACCAAAATGGACGAAAAAATAGAAAACATTTAATATTTAATACATGCAAAAAAAACTAATTTTCAATAAATTGCAGCAACCATTCGTACCCATTTGATACCAATTGACATCTCCTACGTCACGTCTTGCAGAATCGATAGCATGGCGGAGAGCAAAAATTACAGAAACGCTCATGTTTAATGGAGGCTCCCCAGTTGCTTTGAAAAGATAAAACATGTAATAGACACTCAAACATTGACACCAAGTCAATTCAATTGTAAAACAAAACATAAAAACTTTTATACCTTTAGACGATAGCACACCAAATGGATTTGGAGCGTTCCTAAGAATTGTCACTCGGAAATCTTCTGGAATATCAGCAGGGAGCATTGGCTTGTACGTCTAAAACATACATTACGATTTGCTTTATCTTATAATTAGAGTTTCTTTACTATTATAGAATTCCCAAACATTATTCAATTTAAATTTGTAATGCTCATAAATACCCAAGTATTATCAGTAAGCAATGTCCCGGTTGATTTATCATAAATGGATTCCTCCGTCAACCACCAACTCAATCCCATGATAAAGGCGCCCTCAATTTGGCCAATGTCTACCAATGGACTTATACTTTCTCCTGCATCCTCTAACAGATCAGTTCTCACAATTTTAAAATCCCCTGTGAGTACGTCCACCTCAACCTCAGTGCATGTAACTCCCCATATGTCATAAGACGTAACATCACCCGTTTGTTCCCTGAATAGTCATTAAATTCATCACAATGAATGCAAACGAATACTATTGCACAAATGCATACAAGTATTAACACTATTACTGGAACTGGGATGTTAGCAAAATTTCTTTTGCGTTGGCGGCTGATATCAACTCTTCCCATGTTGGATTTTTCATTTCTTTCTTAACTGGAGCCAGTTTTTCTAGCAGCTTCAGACAAGCTCGCCGAGCAGACTAATGCGAAAATGTTTTGGCAGGAATAGGATTACTGATTTGTACTCGTATTTTTCTGTTTATTTATAGATTATTATATGTAACGAAAATACAATATAATAAGTAGTGTTACTTACGCTGCAAACAAGCTCACTGGTAATTGAGCCTGCGCTAACGGTTGTGTTGGGCGAAATAATGCTGTTAGACGGTTGAACTTTAACCTTTTCCAAAGGTATTTGAAGAGTGTATGCTACAACTTGGGCCACCTATGCATTAAAATAACTAAAGTTATTCTCTAAAACATCATTCATAAAAATATAACATTTTAAAATTAAATTATGGCAATAAAACCTTTGTATTGACACCCTGGCCCATTTCAATACCACCATGTGATACATTCACAGACCCATCTGCATGATACACTGATATGAATGTTGGAAATCGGTGATCAAAGTAGGCATTAGGATATCGTTGTGGAACCATTGAGATTCCCCGTTTCTTCCATCGATTACTCTATAATATTTAAGGCATTGGTGATAACCATTCATGCGTTTTAAAATTCTGCTTTCACTTAAAGCGTTATATAAAGAGTGTGGCTTGCCATGTTAAAATCATCAATGTATTTTTTTCTGGAATCATAATCACAGTTAGCTTTTAACTCGGCTATCATTTTCGGCAATGGATTCTCTAGTACTAATCTGTGAATTATGCACAAATACAACTTAGATTTGATACGCAAAGTGCATGCGAAATACAAGCATATACATTAGTTATACGTTATACTTTGCGCCTGGTACACCAATTAACGGATCCCCTTTACGAATGAAATTAACTTCCCGAACGTGTAAAGGATCTAGATTTAGCGCGTGAGCGATTTGCTCCATTATTGTTTCAATTATAGCAATTCCCTGAGAACTCCCTGCAGAAATATTACTCCTTAATGTATTAAAAGTTTTCCAATGTAATAATTTATATTTCATTGTTTAAGTTTTGAAACAAACCAGGTGCTCTACAGTAGGTGTTTGGAGCTGTATTTGTTGATACTACGCCTGGTGTTACGTTCCAATCATTTGCTCTGTAGCAGCTACAAGATATTTCCATTACGTGATCACTATAAAGCCTCTTATTTAGCAATGGGACAAAGTTTCAACATTTGTATTCTATTAAAAAGCCCAACATACCTCTGGGAACAAATCATTGCGAATAAGCTCGTGGGCTCATTTGGAGTTGCTCCAGCATCACAGTATATTTTTGACTCAAGTTGGTGTATTTTTCCACTTTCATCAACTTGAACCTTTCAACAGTTTAAAAAAAGTCGGGCTGTAAAGAACTTAATCTTTAAGTTAATTGTTTAAAGATTTTACCTTATATTTTGCTAAATACGGTAAACGCTTCCCAATCATTTGCATGTTGGTTTCCAAATCCAGAACTATTCGAACAGGTTGATTTGTAAGATGTGCGGCGAGAGCACAAGCTGACGCAATTAACGAAGCTTTAGTACTTTTGGCACCGAATCCCCCTCCAAGCCTTCTCACATGCAGAGTTAATGTATTGTTAAGGACATTTAAAACTGCTGCTACCGCATTTTGAGTGATCTCCATACATTGAGTGGACGACCAGATATCCATTCCGTCTTCATTCGGAATGCAAAGGCAAGTTTGGGTCTCCATATGAAAATGGTACTGAGGACCAGTTTGGAACTCCCCTTCAAGTTTATATAACGAGTTTTCATCTTCGCGTAGCCCATGATTTTCAGCAAAAGTATTTTCCTTGCTCATGGATTTTAGAAATTGTATTGCCAAATTTTTATCAATTCCTTTGCAAGGAAGTGAAATGTTTAATTTTTCTATATGTTTAAGAGTGTCAAATTCTTTTGGCAAGTTTTTGACTGCGGTTTTGATATCTACAACAGGTTGTTCAAAATCATCATAATTGATTTTGACTTTGCTTCTAGCATCTAGCGCAATTTGTCTGGAGCGGGCTACTATGAGACCAGCGGGCTGTCCTGCGTACTTTGAAAAACGCTCTACAAATACCTATTAAGCAATAAGCAGCATGCTAGTCATCATATATTAAAATTTAGAAAATACAAAATAAGCTGGTAATTATACAAGGGTATACATTCTATCAGTACCTCCTCCACCTCCGATAATTGTGGAGCGTAATTATTCACTCCAGGAATATCCTTTGCTGTGTAAAATCCAACTACACCAGGCATTCTCTGGATTCACAGTTTTGAGTTAACGAAAATGCATGCATGATTAAGTTAATTAAAAAACGTCTACAGTATTTCATTATAATGCTTATCATCATTTATCGAAATCTGCAATGCAAATTTACCAATGCGGCTGATGCATCAATGGACTTGATCGCAGCATTTCCCACGGATGTAATCACAAATGCTCCATGCAATTCATTCGGTTCCGATCGCATGTCATTGATATACTGTGCCTCTCCTAGAAAGGCGTGAAGATATAATATAGTTTTCACTATAAAATTTTATTAGATGAACGTATGCATTACCTGATGTTTGCTGGTAAGATTCAATTTTTGGTATAGGTTGGTTTAACGGCCACTTGGATTGGTCAGTATCATAATTCTGTTGACCTTTGTTAATATCGCGTTCGATTGGATAAGCTCCTGATCTCAATCTTGGGGCTACCACATTTCCCATTATTTGCAGTAGAAACTTTAAAGGAACAAAATTTTATGTTTGAAATCGGAGATTGTCATCATAATACAATATTATACTATTATTTTGGACACTTTCATATTGATCATGTTTTACTTTATAAAGTAAAGATTTAGCGAGTCCAAGACGATAGGCTGGACTTGCGGACTCGGGCTGAGCATCGGGGACAGCTTCATGCTCAAGATATTTCAAAGCTTTTTGCAAAGTGGCGTTGGTAAGTTGTTTACCTTCTAAATATTCTTCAGTTTGATAAGCGTGCACCTTAAAAATAAGTTTTTGTCAAAAACAGAATAACGTGTAGTTTTTGGTTTACCGTCATTTGTTATATGATTGATAACTTTTTGGGGTTATTTAACGAACTTACAAAATTAGGATTTATGCCACCAAAGCATATTCTAGGTCGACTTTTAATAGTTCTACTCTTTATTTCAAACTCGAAGAGAAAAGCTGCATTGACATATGCAGCAGCTTGTTGATACCGTTTAGTTATCTAAAACAAAAGTGACAGATTAACGCATGCACATTCAAGGGTTATTTCCAATCAAATATGGAAGTGACCAAGTCATACAGTGTCATCATCATTTAACACTACCTTAAAAGTTCTGAAGACGTAATGATCAGTTTCATAGGCTGGTAGATGAATGGATAAGATAACTCGACCTGTCATGTCCACGTCGAGAAATTCAGTAAGAGTATAATATTCATATAATGTCAGTGATGATCCTACAATTAAAGTTACAAGCATTAGTTAAGATCGTCAAATATATAATTTTAAGAGTATAAATTTAATTATTCAGAAATGAGGTATAATTTATTGTGCCTATCCGAAGCTGGGCTCCTACGGCTTCAAGTAGTAAAAAGATATCAGAATAAAATTCGCTATGCATGTGCTTCAACATTAAATTTCCGGCCAACGTTCCACGCTATAAAACAAAAGATGAGATTTTCATGAAACCGAAGCTGGATGGAATACTTATTTAAAATGTATAGTCAACATTAAACTGATTATGATTACATTTCTAATCGAAAGACAAGCAACCCTTCTTAGGTGAATGAAAAATGCTTCTGCATACTCAAACCCATCAACTTTGGACGCTTTGTGGAATGTATCGATTGCAGCAGTTAGTGTTACGTTCCCTCCAAGCGTGATGCCATCGTGGTCTATAGATACTTGCTTTAGTTCAGGTACATCATTGACTTCAATATATCCTTGATACGGTCCATCATTTTTGTATACACCTTAAGTTTATAGCAAGAAACGGGAGATCAAAATGAAATAGCTAACAAGAAAAAGTCATTTTGGACAAAATTTGCATACATACATACCCGTGCCAGTATATCCTGCCACAAGCCTGTAGCGCACTCGAGCAGAAACAAATTGCTGTATTTTGTCAAAAAGGCTCTGAAGTGTAATAACTTTAAACCACTGTTCACCGGTTGTTCCACGAAAATGTAAATTACGTGGTACATGAACGATTTCCATATTTTCATCGGATTCAAGTTTTCTCCGTGATTTCGATTTCAAAGGACACCTGTATGAATCCTGTGGGAAAAGTTTATGCGTAGGCACCAAGCTGAGCATTCGTGAATCAAAAGATCTATGCGTACTTTCTCGAGATTGAAATTTCCACATACCTCTATGTCAATACACTTCCGTTTCAGCTCCTCAGATGGATCTGCAGAAATTGCTTTGAATGCATCCACTATAGGTCGAAATCCAGTACCTTATCAATGCAGACAGACATTCATACATAAATATCAATTGGAAAAACAAAAAAAAGGATTTTTAATGTTTAAAGTAATCTGGTTACATCTGCAAATATTCCCGTCCATCGAATACTCTACATCCTTTGAATTAAATTGAGGATTCGATAATGCGAGGCTGTGCATGTTCATGACAAAACCAGGAGTACAAAACCCGCACTGAGTTCCTCCAAA
>JAQIXW010002855.1:0-14366 GCA_034700685.1 Willowsia buskii | reverse complement strand
ATTTTGTTATGCAGACCTACCCGGTGTTGGTTTTGTATTGGTAATGCAGTACTGGTAAAAACAATATCAATACCATGACTTTTTAATACCTGTACTAACAGCATTGGGGAAATCGACAACTAGCCAATGCCTTTGACGGAATAGCCAACGCTTTGTGCTACTAGGGTATAATTTCTGCTGTATTCTGTAGACGTGGCATTCTTCCTAGAATTGACAAAGGATGGGCAGTTCCCCGAGAGTTTTTCAATACCAGTTTACTTCTTACATATAAATACATACTTACATTAATAGTTACAGGTATAGCAATTTTCTCCTTGATTGTGAGCAAAATGCGACGATGTTAGTATTTCTAGAGGAAACAGTTTATTGCGAATCGCTCTGACACGAAGAATTTCCGGAGTTAGAATGACTGTGCTTGTAAATGGATGAAGAATAAATTTTTAATTAAATGAAAAGTGGATTTCTGTGTTTAGAAGAGAGAAGTCTAAATTCTAGTCGTTGTGAATTCAATGAATGTGAGGTAAAAGCAAAGTGTATTTTTGTTCACAGCCGAACCAGTGAGTTTGCAGCAGATACGGAAGAAAATCCGATGGTTTTTAGCAACGCAATCCACTTGGCCGTAGAATGGGGAGCAAATGACGTGCTTAGGTTTTTACTTCGTGAAAACGTCGATCCAAACAAGCCAGGAAGACTGCCAGATGCATATGATATCTCCGCCGCAGGTAGTAGAAGTGCATCTGTATCGGCTTGGGGTTCTGGCTGTGTTTTCTGTCCACCAAGTCCACGAAATATATCTAGAGACGTGTCTCCTAGTCGAGAAACAGGGAGAATTTTCTCTAGGAATTCGTCCAGGAATGTGTCCACCGAGTCTTCTCGTTGCGTCTCCCCATGTCGGGAGCGCCTTTGGTCCACCAAAACAGAACCCGGGGAGGCAAGAACTGCTCATCTCCGAAGAGAAGCGTTTAAGAACTTGTCGACAAAAAATGATGAGAAGACGGAGTCATCAAATGGAGATCAAGAATATACTGCACCATCCGATGGAAGACCCATTATATCTGTTGTGTATTGCACTTCTGACGAGAGAAGACGTTCAAGTGGTGCAAGGCCTATTGGGGAAATTACACTTCCGGGATCTGGATCTGCCTCCGGAATCGAGAGAGACCCAGATGAATGGGGTGCAGGTAATGCGAATAAAACAATTTACTAACTACTTTAGCAAGTCCATTACGTAAGCAGCACGGAGACAACATCAATCATTAGTTAATCTGTCAAAACGATTCGAATATTTGGTAATATGTAGTTGTTTTGATCGAAACATCCACTTAACATAAATTACCTACTTTTATTCTTGCATTGTCTGCATTTGACCAGTAGCTTTCGCATCAAATAATATACTTGTCATGTCCGTGTCGAAATCAGCTCCGTGTACCTTTTGTGCATATTATGATTTAGTCAAACACGTGTAATATAGGTATCAATTTGTGTTATTGATTACTGCAATACATTACACTGTCATGTATTTATTTCTATGTTTTCAGGTTCACAAGGCCGTCGAATTAACCGACGGGTAAGTTGGGTGTCCAGTCTTCGTGAGCCCACCGACAAAAGTCGCATGACTTTGGCGAGCAGACTAAAAAGACAAAAACTGAGGCTGCCGCGCCAAAGATCCTTTTCACTTGAGAGTGAGTTGGAGCTGAGGACTGTGGCAAAGAGGGCAGTTGGTGTAGCAGGAGCTCTGGCAAGCATTAGAGAGGCTCGACGAAGCATTTCTCTAAAAAGCAGTCCTTTGCATTTTCCTTGGTCTTTTCGAAGAGAAAGCTCATCCGCCATGAGAGAAGGAGGTGTATTCGCCGAGTTGAGAAGAAGTTCTGAAATTTTTCGCAACATTCTTCTCTCCATCGCGGGAAGGGATGAGTCCACGCCGACAGGTAGGCTATTTTAAAACTTTAACTTTCTTATTAGCCCTTCCTTTACACAGGTCGAACACAGTTAAGTGGTTGCGCTTGGTGCTAATTCATCTTTAAGCTTGTCATATTTCCACAATGACAGAACTTTAGTAGAGAATTTGAGTATTGTGTGGTTATCAGAAGCGAACCTCAAAAATTGCTGTCCCCAAAGAATTTTGTAATATCTACTTTAGTTTTCTTTGAGATGGAAACATTAGGAATGAATTTTCTCAAGCATTCTTGGATGTTGTTACCGTTAGTATTACGAGCTAGTGGTATCACTAATACCGAGAGCAATATTATTAGTTTCGTTCACTTAGGGACTTTTGCATACTGTAACAATTCTTAAGCTAACTTTGAGAGCTCACAAGCTTGCCAAAAAGTTAATGAGACACGGACGGTTGGGCTAATGAGAACTGCCAGTTCATTTAATCTCAACGGCAGAAGAGTAGAAAATTTTATTACAAAATTCTTTTCAACGCCTGTCTTGCTACCTATATTAAAGATTTTCATTTCATGGACAGCGCATCTTTAAAAAAGCTTATTTCATTTCACATGTATGAAACGGTACGAATTTTTGAACTATAGATTCGTTGTAAGGTATACAAACAAGCTAGAATAAAGTGTAGTCGGAAGGATCAGAAAGTAAATAAAAAGAGGTCAGGAAAAATGGACGGTGTTGTTGGTTTTGAGTAAAGACCTGTCTCAAAAAACCATCATAATTTATTTTTAGTGGGCACTAGGCAGTTGGAGCAGAGCCACCGTGGCGTGTTGCTACACACTCTTTGTTTTTAATACACATATATTCTGCTTTCACTTCCACTCCATTACTACAAAAAACAACATTGGTAATAGGATAATTCATAGTGTATACAGCATAATAATATTATGATCATTTTGTGAAGGCAGTACCATCATCTAGTTTCTTTGTACATGTCACTGTATTTTCCCACCAGTAAGGCAGTCGGAAGAACTTAGGTACGGTACAGCTACAACAATAAAGTAAAGTGCAGTTTCTCTCCAGTAGTGCCCCAAGTTTCATTTTTTACCTTGCCAATGGATCCCGACAGATTGCTAAAACATTCATAAATTGCTTGCATGCATGAACTGGATGCATAGAAAGTACTGGGATATTATTTATTATTATAAGTCATATAACATAAGCCTGACTAGGAGCGTATCTGCGTTTGTGTGTCCGTACAATTTATGGGTACGCAACTTGGTTAGCTTCAGATTAGATGTTCATGGGCCTTATTTTCGTTTTGTTTTCTTTATCCATGTAAACCGTGCTATCAAAACACTGCTCTGTTTTACTTTCACTTATTTTTTTCAAATCCAGTGCCATAATTAACCACCTTAGTATTTTTAGATGATTTCCTTATATAGTTCTCTATTTAATGTCTAACTTACAGTTATGACTTGTAGTACAAATTAAAAAACATTTCCTAAGATTAATTCACGAAATCCCAGTACGGATGGATGGACAGATTTTTAGAAAAGAAATTGGTCGGGATAACATTAAGAGCAGAGAGCAGAGTTGGGAACAGAACCTTCTTCTTTAACGTTTTGGTTTCATCATTCATTTCATTCATATGCTTGTAACAGAAGGCAAAAACCTGCCGTGCTTGAGTACGCTTTTCTTCACACTCTCTTCTGTACAGTTCACCTGAATAGCTAACTCAATGAGCTACTACAATTCTCTGCCTTTTCCTACTGCTTTGGGACGCGTCCTTTCATTTTAGTTAGTAAGCAAGTCTTTGATATACACGCTTACATCTAAATACTTATTATCTATTTATGATGACTGATGCTGATGAATTACAGCAGAGGAGCTTATAAAGTGTTGGAATTTTAAGGAAACGACTTTTCATTTCTGAGAATTGTGTTTGCATTCAGTTTCTATGATGTTTTACCTGTTCGTATATACTCAGCTGCCAACTCTTTGACTAAATATATACCTACATGCTTTTGAAATGGAGATGTTAAAAACATTACAAACAACATTAAGGGGAAATTTTTCGATTGAAAAGTACTTTCATCTTGTCTGTCACACAACAAGCAAGGCTAGTATGTTCATATACAGTGAATATATGTAAGTAGAATGAGTATCTTCCTGAATCGATAGAGATAAATACAAGAGTAAATATTTATTCATAAAGCAGCTTTAGTTCTACAATTTAAAGGAAAATTGAATTTATAAACCTCCTTTCCAGCCAGCTAACCACTTATTTCAACTAGCTATAAACTTCCCTGAATGTTGGCATTTTGGTGATGTCGTGTAGTGTGGCATGTTGTTGTGTATGTGCAAATTGAAAGTAAAGTAAGAGCATCATCATCAGCTAAAACAACAACAACAGCAGCAGTGGCAACAATAGTCCAACAATAACTTCAAGCTTCTCTTTCTTCCTTCGCATATCATCTTAACCGTCATTTCTGCTATTTTGACATTCATTCATAATAGTATACATTATTGTTGGTTCTATCAGTAAAAGCTTTTTGTCGTTTACCTTGTTCAGTCATACCCATCTATGCAAAGCAGCTCTCTAGCTTCCAATGCAGCGAGACAAGAACTACCACTTCCATAGGCTGATTTTTCTGACAGATTTGTGTATTGGCCTTGACAGGAGCACTTAGTTGATTATTTTCTCCTTACGCCACTGCTTCTGTCACCAACCCATTCAAGATGAATAAAAAACTAGCACTGACTACATAATCATGTACTCCATAAAATACAAAGTTAACCGTGATAATTGCGACGAACGCCACACCAAGTCTACTAGTCTGTTGTGATGTCTACGAGGAACGACGATCTTTGTCGCTTGCATTGCATATAGTATTAGCTGCACCAAAAAAGGGCCGCATCATGGTTCCGCAATTTTTGTTTTAAACTGGGAATCATAATGTGTGCTGGAAAAAGGAATGATTGCGTGGCAATTTATTAAATTATTGGAAACCGACGAAAGAAATAAAAATAATGCTTAAACGGCATCATGCAAACACTCGCACACACCAACACCGTTTAAATAATCTACAAAATCACTTTAACGCCTTGACGCATTGAGAATGCTGTGGGATGGATGCTTCAATGTTTGGAAAACTTTTAAAGTAGTAGTAGAATCTATATGCTTATCAAGGAAGATTCATTCTTCTTGTGGAAGAAACAGTGTTACATGATTTGGTTGTGTGAATAGAGGAGAAAGCAGAAAATTTTGACGGTGAAAGTAGCAATACTGTGTGGTAACCGCCCAGCTCCATGCATAAAGATTTTTTTTGGAATTAAATGACTCACATATTCGATAATGGCGCTTATGATCGAAAAGGAATTGGTTGCTTTTTATCCGTTGTTGTGTTCCTTCATTTTTCCCCGTGCCTTTTAGAAAACACTTTCTCTCGGCTAAACTGTTTCATTCATCTTATGCTCAGCCTACAGTTTTATCAAAATACAGAGTACACAGCACTTTCACTCTCAGAAGGTCGGAAAACGTGGAGCAAATTAATATGTATATGCAGTTAAATAGGAAGCGTTTGTTGAAGATGAGTGTATGTGCCTAAGAATAAAGTAGTGAGTGCCATAAACTACCTACCTCACTAATGGTACCTCATCACTTCACTTCTGGTAGGCGGCTGCTCTCATCCTACGATAAAAAACGCGTCCATTTTGTCTCCCATCTCTACTAATGATGATGAGTACATAAAATACAATAATGATGATATGAAGTTTTTCTTGTACAGATGTAATTTTCGCTGCTGTGAATCCTTTCCATCAGCACTACCGCTGCTACTACTAGCAACAACTCTGTAAAAGGTACTAAGAGTTGTGTAGTGGTAATGGTGATTTTCGTTAGTGGGTGCTGCAAAACAGATTATAATAAAGTACACAACTCCAGCATTTTCCTCTTGCATAGTCTTCAAGCTCTACTTGCACCATAGTTGCAGACGGACATGGTGTACAATTTAAAAAATAAACATTAAAAAAAGCCTTCCTATACGATTGCACGCAGGAACTGGAGCGATAAGATATTCTGATATAGTGCGGTAGCAATGTATGAAATTACTGGAGTACTTTTAACTTGGTCGATGTTCATTTTACCGAATTCAGGCTGTGATAGTGCTATACTTTGCTTTGCTACTGCTGCTGCAGCAGCAGTAAAATAGTACAGATAGTAGTGGTGAGAACGATGATGTGTGCATAGACTAGAGACAGGCCCAAGCCTAAAACAAATTGGATGTTGTTGCAATGCTTTGCTTTCATTAAATTATAGTTGAATGCCTGTGAAGAAAACATGATTATCAGTTGGAAAGGACCCAAGACAATACACAAACAAACTCTTTCACATCCTACATCAGCTTTTTAGACTTGCAGTTTAGACTGGGGCGAACTGGTGACGCACTGGAAAGTTCGTAATTTTAAATCTGTTTATATGGCCCTTATGAGCCATTAATACAATTTGACGGCACACTTCATAGCTGCCTCTACATATTACTGACCTGGGTGGCTTATAAAATCAGGGAAAATGAATACAAGCGGAGAGAGAGGTATGCAGCACGAGTGGAAGCAACAACAATAGTTTCATCCATCTATCCTCTTTTTCTGCCTACCTTTCACTTTCAGTATGCATCTTGTCAAGAGTATTTTAATAAATACAAGAAGAAGGCTCGTAAACTTGAGAGAAGGAAGTGTTGTGAGTATTATGAGAGCGTGTGAGTGAGAGAGGTGAAGCTGCTAAAGCGTGTAGTAAATATTATGATGACGGAAACTTGATTGGATGGTTGGTTGAATGAATGACTGACTGAATGATTGCAAACAGAGCGCAAATAACTAAGCACGTATGCATAGACAGGCACCACACATAATACTTCATTTCATATCCACCTGAATACAAACACACATCACACATGCCTGCATATTCATGCATGCAAGTACATGGGTATGAGTCTACAAAAGTGTGCATTTGAATTGTTGAAATAATAAAAAAAAACTTACCGGAAAGAGCATCCCAACGATAAACGCTTTGGTTTCTAGGAAGGCTCTATGATGTGGCGGAGCTGTAGAAAAGTGTAAATAGTCGAAAAGACAAGAGACATTGTACTTGCTACTTTGTTGCACATACTCACGCACACATACACGGCAAACGGTCCGACAGGAAGAAGTAAACCAACGAAGGAAGAGTGATGGTAGTGAGGATGATGATGATGATATTAATGAAGGAGATTAGAATATGAACGTGTAAAATATGTACATATAAATGCATCATCATTACGTAATGCCTGTGCAAGGATTTTTGGTGGGGTAGTGGTAGGAGTGGTGTGTGCGGTGAACACTAACGCCACTGTTGTGGTTCCATAAGCAGTCACCTGGAAAAACACTGTCGACTTGCTGCCATGCTTCAGAAGTATTAATAATTCTAAGAGTAGTGGCACTAGAGTGTACTAAACAAACTTTTACATGAGACCACTCCACTTCAAATCTATTCGAACATTCCTCAATGAGTATTACAATGCAAACGTTTACCATCGTCAACCAATTTTTGTATTAATCTAGGTACTACAATATGTGTATGCATGTCGGGTGAAGGAAGAGAAAGTACACAACTTTCGGTACCCAAACTTACGTTCTTCATGCATTTGTGGGGGAACCTGCTATTCAAATTTTATTTATTCTATGCCATCAAGTCGTGGAAGAGTTGAACCATTCCTATATTTTCATGTCTTGTTTACCTGCGCGGGGAGTATTTAATTTTGAACTTGTGTAGAAACTCTACGCGCAATTCTGAGCTGCAATTTTTATTGTAAAAATTATTTGAAGCTGTGCAGTATTTCCCTTAGCACGTGCAATCATAAGTTTGCAGATAAAATTAAAACTTTACTTTCACCTATGTTTCATGCATAATAAAAATAAAAACTAAATGAGACACAGTCATGCTATATGTCATCAAACTTTGATGAAAATGAAATCAGATACGCTACGATTACATAACATCATGTCGTCGCTGAACAGTTTTTTGATGCACATAAGTAATTATTATATATACCTTGATTTTATTTGCTCGACTGAAATCGATTTAGGATTCCTGTTCATTTTCAATAACTGCATATAAAAGCGCTTTCATTAAATTGCTTTTCAACTTTCACTTTACCGTTATCATTACTTGTTCAAGACTTTTTTGTTCACTCCATAATGTATTTATGTTTTTTACATTCCCACAGATGACGATCAATACGAACTGGAAGGAAAGGACTTGAGTTTCTCCTCATTGCTTGCAGCACACGGTCGCCGGCGATCTGAAAGAAGTGTATCATACTCGTCCTGTTCATGGTCGGATGTGTCCATTGGATCCGAGACGTTACCACGGAGACCTCTAAGTGTTAACCCCTCCATATCCAAAGGTCTTTTGGTCGTCTCAGTAGAGAGCCGTGGCAGGGAAGTAACGTTTGTTGAGCACTATACGTCTTCTCATTTGATGACGCTTCCTCCCATCTTCCTCGCTGCATCCCGGGGACGTTCCACCCCAGTGGTCCTGCTGTTGCAACACGGTGCTAAAGGAAACATATCGGTAATAATGAAAAAATAGCTTTGTGAGCTACAGGAAAGATGAAAGGAGAAAGCAGACATTTATACATAAAAGAGAAAGTACACATATCACATCCATCCCTTCCCCTTTATGTCCCTTTTTCATAAATTGTTGAGAAAAATGAATACTGGGTCAAACCGTATTACGAAGTACTCGAAATACTGTTGTCCTTTGATATGCAAAATGTAATCTCAGGGAGAGAGCGAATAAGAGAGACCTAAAAGGAGAGCAGAAAATTTCCCTTATATCCAAATCTAGTAATATTTTTTTGCCTCTCCAAACTACATTTCTGCCGCTCATGAAACACATATGCAGTGATACGAGGAACGAGCTCTATAGTCATATGAAGAAAATAAAGATAAATAAAGAAGGAAGGTAATAATGTGAAAGGAACGTTTTTCTTATATTTCTAGCGTACAGAATGATACTTTTGGCTGAATAAGTAGGTTCTTTCCGTCATACTATGGAGCTCACAAGCGGTGTTTATAGCAATTTCTGGGGCACACACGGCCAATGATTCACTGAGAACTTGTAAGATTAGTATATGCTCCGAACGCAAAACACCACTAGTTTACAAAAAATGGTATAGAGAAAATGCATACGACGGAGATGTAATCATATTATTAGATGATGGAAGCAGTAAAAGCAATATGCACGCAATTCACTGACAGACTGAGAATGACGCCCAGTTTTAATTTCCGGTATAGACGTTTGTACACCTTTCTTCGAGGACATAATTAGATAGCCATTATCCGCTAAACATCGCATTCATAAATTTGTTACTGCTGCTATTACTACCATCATTTCATATTGAAAGCTAGAACTGCAATTGAGGACTTTGATAAAATCAGTAAGGTCACATTCTATTTCCAGTATAAACAGTAAACTACATACTACGTTAGTTTCATTGCTTTATCTATTTTTTGGTAGCAGTTAGTAAAAACTCAGGGAATTCAGCAATAAATCCATTTGCATAACTCTGCTTGTCTTGGAGATTTCACAGGAGTATCTACTGACAAATAAGAAATGTCAATTTTTGGCAAAATGCATGCTATTACAGAGACAATTGCACTTTCTCTGAGGAGATAAAGTGTGAGAAAGGGGAAAGCAAGAAAAGAAAACGAGAAAAAAGTGAAATGACGTAGAGAAAGGCAGTATGAAATTGATACATGCTGTATATATATCTCCAATCCAGTTTCATGAACCGACACTACCGTTTCCGCATTACGAGTAAACTAGTGGTATAAGTAACACAACTGTGCTCCTGTGTTTATTCACCGACGAAGAGGAAGCAAGGTGAAATGAGATTACGACTACCGTTATTTTTTGTTCAGCAGAGACACTGGTACGAGAAGAGAGCTATGAAACGCACATTACTTTGCACTTATCATCATTCTTTTCCCTATAAAAATCTTCCCTTTCAGTGTGAGGTGTGCAGAAATGCGATGAGTCGTGAGATAAGAAATTTAATGTATACACTCACGGAAGGAACATTTGTTTTCCTCTTGAGAAAATCAACTCGATAAAAATCAATACGTTTCTTCCCAAAGCAACTTTCACCCTTACAGACGTACAAAATATGCACACGTTTAACAGCTCACGTCAGAGGCTAGACTGCACAGCAGCCGCCTCACATAAAATCTCTGAATAAATGTAATGACGGAAAAACAAAAGAAGATATGTACTCCGATATAGATACTCTATATTACCTAAAGGTATGCTTATTGTTAGTACAAAGACCTGTGTATTAGTTCATGCGTATTTATTTGCTCTGCTTGATGTGCGCTGCTCAAGGTCGCATTAATGGCAAGTCATGTGGTAAAAATATTGTTTTCCTTTAAAACACAGTATAAAGGCAAATAAACTGCATAGAAATGGCATACAGTTTACGTAGTACGGATCATTTAGATAAAAAAAATCAAGAAAATATGTTGCGAAATAGAGGCGCCGCATTACTTAGAATGACTTTCACTACTAGACAGGTAGGAGGGGGGAATTGTTGACTAAGGAGAACATGGTTGATTGATTAGTGAGTAAATAAATACGAGCTGGTTCATGTTGTGCCTCCCTGTGGTATGAGTCTGATGTGAGCTTACGGGGGTTGTTTGTTATACGTCTTTGTTTTGTACTTTTATTAATTTCGATTCTAAGAAATAAAATGATAGAAAATATCTACACAGGGAAAGATGATCTTGTGAAAGTATGAACTTCATACTGTGATCTTTAATAATTATTTCAGGATTCTCTTGGCAATACTCCGCTCCATTTGGCTGTAATACAATGCCCAACCCCGTGGGATGTCATTCTGGATTTAATGGAAGGCGCATCCAGGATCTTTGTTCGGAATGAGCGAGGTATTTCACCACATGACCTGCTCCCTCCAATTCTTAGACTTCAAAAGGAATTGGTGGCTGACTGCTGGCTGGGACTTGTGCTTGAAGATGCAGCTCATATCCTGGAACAATCTGACCAAGGTAAGTTGCTCAAATATGCTTCCGGTTGGCATGATGAAACGACATTGATAAGTACAGCTTATCGTTAGAAAGTTGATTGTGCTTTAAAATAATCCAGATTATATTCATTGGAGCATGTGTGCGCTAGTATACTTGGTGTGCATTAAGTTGCGTAGGGGTATTAATTCCCGTTTTACGCTTTAGAACATTACACACTAAACGCCAACACCTCTTGGCATATATGTACATTACATGGTAGCCCATATTGAGAACAACATTTGTTTATCAACCTATTTTAATGCTTGCAGTCATAAACTAATGTAAAACAGGAGAATGTGTGCATTCCTTCTCAGACCACAATCGAAATAACTAAAGCCATTCTAGGGATATGCTACTTACACATCCTCTCTCTGAAAGTGAAGAGAATGGAGCATGTTGTGTGGTGGAAGCAGAGGGATGTTTACATGACTTTGTGAAAAGCAGGGAGCAAATGTTATTTGCCTGCCCTCAAGTCATTTCTAGACTTGCTGACATAATGACTGACTGTCAACAGTGCACACGGTACTCATTCTTTGTGAATCCCCCTTTCCATGTCTCTCTTTTTCTTTGCATGCACAACACCACCTCCAAATCTTTTCAAAGGCATAATCTATTGTGGAGATGTGCTTGTACATTGTTTTTCTAAGCTTCTACCTTATGTTGTAGATTATTTCGTTCTCCGCGAATTTGTGTGTATGTGTGTGCGAGTTTGTGTTAATATAAAAGTGTTCTTATGGAGTCCCTTGAGTTCTCTTCTTCTATGCTAACTTTTTCTTTATTTTATTGGTCTCAGTGGGCTTTGCCGAGAATTGTGCTTGTGTAGTCTCGAGTAGCTCGTGTTTGAAGCAGTTGTTGTTCCTCGCTCTTCCGACCCCGATTGCAAGACAGGCCCAGATACAGAGACGGAATTTATCAACGATATATGAGCAGAATCGAGACTCAACAATGCCTACCGTATGCATCGGCTTCAGAAAATGATAGTATCATAGCATCATCATGTTACACCCTGGTTTTACAATATTATTATGAAACGAAACAAGATTCTTCAATGAAAATTCAATGAAAAGCATTTAGGAAATAGAGACACATGAGACGGTGATGACAAAGGCATTGAAATGAAGGAAACGAACATTTTAGGCGCATGCAAGTTTGTATGGGTTTGTGACTTCGGGAACTAGAGTGAGGTCATGTTGCATAGAAAGAAACTGTTGCGAGAGAAAAGGAGACAGAAAGAGAGACTAAACTTTGAGTTCAACTTTGTAATCTTCGGTATTTACTTTCCAGTCGATGAATCTGGCTACCACCAGCGGTATTAACGCCCCTACTATGTATGAAGATTACATTACACTACTTTACAATGCTTTTACTATTCACTGAGCTCAAGCTCTCTCTCTCTCTCTCTCCTCTCTCTGGAGACTCAGGCATGCCTCTCCGAGAAAACTAGTACGATATTAATAATTTGAAATGTTTAAAGTGAATGGCGAATGTGAAGGAAACATAATGTTCATATGGGTTGAGCTACAATACCTAACTGTTTTTAAAACACTATGAAACCGCACGATGTGTTCTTTAATGTGCAACAAAATGTTCAAAACGGACAAAGAAAGATGCGAAAGTATTTTTTCTAACTCTCCGTCAGCTTATTACCAACGCTGTAATCTTCTCAGTTACTACATACTACAATCATATAACTTTGTATACTTTGTTGCCTACCTATGTCCTCTACTCAATTAGTACACTTTACATGCGTCAAGTTGGAATATATAAGAAAGTTTCTTGGAAACAGCATTACACAGGTGTACGGACAAACGCACATCTGTGCAAAATTGGTTTGCTTGCTAGTGGTAGATAGTATGATCATGTCTTCATAATAATACGGTGGTATGCACATTTCACATTCTGAGTTGTGAAATCCCATTCGGCTTGCACTACTATAACATATATACCACTCTACCGACTACTAATGTCAAGATGAGAAACCGGGGAGAACTAGGACCACTTCATTTCATAGGCCAGGACCAAGCTAGGCTTCGTATACCTGGCTTCCACATACACTAGCGAAAATAATGGTTACACACCTACCATAGTAGATGTTGCACACACATTGCGAATAACATTTGTTATTGCTTGCTACCATTTGTGGGTCCGTGAATATCGTAAAAGTGATGAATATTGATGACCACTTGTAATCGTGAGTGCTTACTTCTATTACACCACACAGGAGCCCGTGATACTACTTCTCGATCTAGCCGTCTATTCAAGAAGCTCCACGAGGCCAGATACCACCGAGATAAAAATTCCGAAGGTAAAGGTCCAGGACAGAAAGTAGCTGGTAAGGGAGCAAGTGGGGCTGGAGGAACTTGTGGGAGCGGTATTGGAACTGCTACATGTACTATTGGTGGAGTAGATCAAATTTTTTCTTGTGAAGTGCCTACGTTTAGTGAAGGACCATCATCCGCCATTCCAGGCCCATCTCAGCCTGTAATAAAGGTAAAACAACCGTTTTTATTGTCCCATTCTTTCCCATCTACCACCATTTACACTTATGACTATAAGAGCCTCCTTTGTTAGATGTTCTCTATAATTAATTTTATTCCATCTGCATTGAATTTGATATTGATATCCATCATCAATAAAAACGAAATAGAAATTTGGACGAATTGTTCGTTAGCTTTATGTTGATTGCCAAATGATATACGGTCAAATTCCACCTCAACGTTTTGCTAAGTGTCTAAACACGACTAACCCGACAAAAACAAATCTTGTCTTGGTAAAACCACACACCCAAAATGAAGGAAATCATTTGTGTTTCATTCAAGTTGTGTGTGATGTAGAGATAAAACGGGCTTCAATTTCTGGCAAATAGGAAGATGTGATGTAAATTGTGCTCCTTTCCCCTTTATTTCTCTCTGACGTTATGTAAGACGAGAACACGATAATACTCTCTGGAGATTTTCCTAGATTCATCATATTAACAGACTTTCCCATTGCATTTAAATTGGCAGTGCTGAGATTTCATGCAAGTGTATGAAACTGCATTAGGTAAACTCTTCTTGATACAATTTTCACAAGGAGCGAGTACACTTTCCACTGCACCTACGAGAACTTTGTATCTACTTGGTCGTAAACGTAATAGTTTTAATAGCTTGAAAGATGTTACATTTTAAAGAAAGACATTTACGAGAATTATATAGCGCATGTAATAATAATAAGAGGAGAAACACAAACTGTGTTGTTGTTACGATGTCATTGTATTTTGGCCACTGGGAAACTCTGAAATTGTTTTCCTTAATCCTCACCAGCCACTGTCTGGTGGTGTGAGTAGCCTTTGAAACTCTAGTTCGGTACGTTTATTA
>JAQIXW010002854.1:0-14366 GCA_034700685.1 Willowsia buskii | reverse complement strand
TGAGCAGATTAGTAAATCCTTGTTTCAAGGTCCTTGCGTTCGTGGATTTAATTTTACAATCCAAATTAGTATCGTGCCTGACAATAATAGCTACTTCGTTTAGAATTTTGTCAATTGATTTTTCTCTCTGTACTCTTAACTTTGATTTGGTTTTACAATTATTCTTTCATTTCATCCTCGACAGTAATAGACAAATAATAGAATCCCAGCTTTATTCACTTGTTTCTCACGAGTAGAGTTTTAATTATTTAATAGAAAAATATAATTGACATAATAATATGCGCTAACTCACGATGTGATAAATAGATGCAATTACACATATAAGTTTAAAAGTCCGAGAGGCAAATAAGCAAGGTCACCGAGATCAATGTCAAGTTATACCATAAAAATCTTTGTTTGCAATTTGTGGTATAACGTCATGAACGCTGCAAAATAAGATCACAGAACCAAATCGTTTAAAAAAACTTTTTAACCTTAGACTCGTATTGTTTCGAACGGTAAAAAATAATTTTTACTTTTACGAGGGCTATGCGTCATTATAACATTGTCAACTAGTTACTCATGCAATCACTAAATGATAGAATTAGTGGCTGACACAATTAACAAAGAATTCGACATTTTTGTACTACTCGGCATTTGTCATAAAGGAATTGCAAAAAAACAAGTTTTATGGATAAGAGAATGATTACATGAATGCAGTCATTTTGTTTGTGGATACGATTCCGCTAAAAAGGAAAAGAAAATTGAATTGGCCTCCAAAAAAATAAGGAGCATAATTACAATAGATTTGACAAGAAAAAAGTTCTCACGCTTATCTAATCCTTGGTTTTCGCATAACCTAAAGTTCAATACCTAAAATTGCATCATCGTACCTATACATTAGCGCTTAGTATAAGGAAGGCTCGTGTCAAATTACGTAAATGACTTGTGGTAGTTACTCCTTTGAAAATCTCCATTATTTTTTTGTTCTCGCTTTTTTGTTTTAAAGTCAAGTTCAAAAAACAAAATTGGATCATTGTGATGCAACGAGAAAAATTCCCAGTGGTCACCGTTTCACGTGCCTTCAATATCACAAGAATTAAAGTAAGAAGGATTAGTAGTGTCGGTGTAATTGACGGACGGATTGATTTTGACATGCATACAGTTGAATGGCCACACAACTACCAACAAACAAGCGGCGTGTGTCACGTCATAAAACAAAAACTATCACGCTAATAGTAAAGTCAAACTCATTTGACGGTCATCTACAATGTAAACATTATATAGCACAACCCTCTCTAGTGATGTGCAATACTTTTGAATTGCAAGTAGTTTATGTGCGTAGACACGTTTAAGATCCGTCCCCTGGAAGTTTTGATAGGGTGGTCCATTTCCACCCCTTTCCAGTTTAATGTACAAATTTAGCTTTGTTAATTTTTATGTTTTTATTTTATGTATACCTATAGAAATTTGAAGTAACCTGCTCCTTCAAGGCAGTCCAGTAGCAATGTTTGAAAGTAAAGTTCAATGAAAACTCAGAGATCATTTAACAAAGATGTAAGAGGGTATTGAATCAATCTTCACCAAAACTATCATGTTTGTTAACAAGGGTCGCATCGGTTTCTTTTTCTGTCTGGGTAATAGAAACAATAATGATGCAGTATGAAGACTGCATAATGGTAAACGTGTTGGTCATGGTCTCTGTAAATCTCCAATTAACAGCAATTGTAAGGAGCATGCATTTATCAAACTTGAGAATAAAATTGTGTGTGAAAACAAAGGATAATTGTAGCTATCATTTTACTGAATCGAAACAGTAGAAAAAGGAAAAAAACGCCAAGCCAATGATATCTCCATAATTTTTATCATATGCATTGATGATCAATCATCATAATTGATAATAACCAAAATGCTCGTGGTTTATGATAAAAATCACATTTGTCACAAAAACCTTGTTGATGAAATATAGCACATAACAAATGTATTTAACTTAAATCTATCTCGGTGAACAAAGATGTGAGCAACTAAACTACGAAGATTGACATTTTTAAATTTTAAGGAAAATTAATATTGCTGAGCTGATCAAACTTACTGAATGATTAATTTGAAGGAAATAAAAAAATTGGTAAACGTGATTTTTTCTTCATGGGATCAGATCATTGATGATAGGTTATGCCTGACTTCCTTCATGTGTATAATCATCATCTCTTTGATTCTCACGTATTAAATCCATTAATTTTCTGTAAAAGCACTACTTGTTTGTCGTAGACATGAAATAAGATACTGCCATCAATCGAATGTCAATGTAATCTGCTATTTGGATAGTTTAGCAATTTAGTATGATTTGGTCCTAGTAAAAAATGAAGATATGGTGCGATGGGAGTGCCTAGTTGTAATCCGATTCAATAGGCTAGAAACTCCTACATCCTGCGAGCCCATATCAATTTAGTTTACATCATACCGATTACCACCAGCGCTATCGTCGTCTTTGTGAGAGATCTGATCACCTTTGATGAAACAATAATAATATGTCGACAAAATCCATTCACCTGTTGCAATCAATTTACAAGCCGCATCCAAGCCACAGGATACTATTTCTGTAGCTTTTGTTTAATTTAATCATCAGCACTGCAGCCCACCTTTGAACTAAGGATTTCATTGTTTGCTTTAGAGAAAACCCCTGTGTTTAAAGTTGTGTTAACGACAAGCCTGTTTAATTCGCTAGTCTTTTTGCAAACATCTAATTTCATCCCATCAATTTCATTTGAGTTGATTTACATTGCTCAATTTTAGAGCATCCGCTTGTGTCTGTTTATCGACTCGTTAATTTTGAAGATTGATGCGATATAATTATGCTATATCTATATCTATCTTTGTCACAGCAAATAAATCAAATAGTATGGTCATGATTGTACTTATGTCAAGATGCATAGTCTGCTTGCTGCATGTACAAATGCACAATAATGCGAATTCGAATTCATCTGTTGACTTTACATTGACCCGATCTTATATTCAGTCAGCTAGGTTAAACTGGCAACAATAAGACGAATATCCAACGCTTATAATGATGTACGGAGGATGCTGTAAAATATCTTTGCAAAGCGACACCATGCTGTGAACCGAATCAATTGTTAATTACTGCTTTTCTCATGCAACAATGGCCATGTCAGTTATAATTAGACGGAAGTCAATGCTATGCATTAGTGCTTCAAAAAGTCTTCAGTTTATTTGTATGTAATTTGTTGTCTAGTTTTTATCAGAGACCAAATCGATTAATAAATAACTTACGTATATATTATTACCTATGAATATGACTAACATCTATATGATGATTAAATAGTTCTTTCATCGCGTTCATTAAAAGCTATCTATCATGATTTCTCTTTCCAAAAGGTACTACGAACAGGGGGACCGCGATTGCCACTGGAACCTTCCTTCCAGAACCGAGAAGGTCGCTGCTGTTGGTTTTCCAAGCGACTTGCCCTTGTGATTGTTGTAGTTGTGGTAGTAGTTGTAGTCGACGTTGTAGTACTTGATGGTGTTGTTGTTGCAGGAGTTTCTCCCTGCAATCGTCGCAATGGCATGGGTCTGCCAGTGGACGTTCCAACAGTGCCACCATCAGCGGTTCTTCGCCATGGTGGTAAGTTTTCGCATTGTGGAGGCCTCCTATACCTTGAAACTCCACGTACAGTAGGATTCCAAGCCAATTCCTCTGCCATCTGCCACTCTTGAAGACCTGGTGGGGTGTTATCCACAATTGGACATTGAGTTGCTTGCGGCTCATATATATGAAGCCTCTGTATTTCTTGTCGCATTTCCATATCCCATTCAATATGCTGATTAGCGTAATCGTAAACCGTAAGACCAGCATACTCTGTCGGCTCAGTGACCATCATTTGACGACGTGAAGGATCCCACGTAGTGTTCCGTATTCCCAACAAATTCATATACTCTTGAGTTTTTAATTCGCTTCTACAAAAGGAGAATCTGATGGTCTGATTAGTGTAATAGTACAAATGTCCAGTGCACATTTCATCTCTTGTACTATGGCCCCCAACGACAGTGCTTCCATTTCTTGGGGAGGTATTATACGTGCACCTCATACCTAACTGATCCCCAGGAAGAACCCTCCTCTCTTGGATGAGCAACCGGAACTGTTGGTAGTTGAAATCGTAATTGTCTGCATTCGAAATCCAAGGAAGTTCTTGATCGCCTCTGAAATGAAGGAACCTTACTCCAGTTCCTAAGAGGTGCGTATGAAGGAAGCCTGCAAAAACGTTTACTCCCTCTTCTGGAAGCATTTTTTGGAGACACTCAGGGGGGCAATATCCGTGAATAACGTGATTTAAAGAGCTTGGAGGAATAACGATGGAAGTTGCTGCTGGAGTTAGCTCTCCAAGTGGAAGCATGCCGACATCATTCTCACGAAGGTTCTCCGTGTAATAAGCGTCCACAGTAAAAGTCACAGTTCTATTCTGAATATTTGGATTGTCGTAGTGAACTTGAATCATGAAGTATTCTGTTCCGTTTTCAGACATGGCCATTCCTGCTTGTTCCGGAAAAAATATCGGTCTTCCGCCAACACCCCAAAGGTGCACTACCTCCTGACAGTATTCGGTTGGAAGTGTGTGAGGGTCTCCAACAAAGAAACATTCAGTTCCTTGAGTGTTCGTAGCAGCTTCAAATAGTTGCTCAGCATCAACTCCTGGAGGGGCTCTGCAACGGTGTACCAACAAGTGGTGTACATGCTCGCGATCAGTTTCTGTTGGAAAATCTGTGTTGAATCCAATAATGTGATGCTTTGTAGTGGTCGGAGCTCTAAAGAAATGACACCAGTACATCGTGTCAACGGGAGGAAGAGATAGCTCAGATGTCATTGGAAATCTGCTCATATTCATTGGTACACCAGCAGCTTCCAGTTTTTTGAATTCTTCCAAATTAGGAGAAAGATCTGGATCCAACAGGTACACTACAAAAATGCCACGATTCTGGAAGTGGTACTGTTGTACATCGTCGACCTCACTGAATGACCAGATCAGCGTTGAAAGATCGTCCGTGATTGGAATGTCATAGTCAGCATCGCAAGTGTCAAAAGCTCGAGAGAACGAGAGGAATGTGTGGCTACCATTTTCTGATGCTGTGTGAAGCGTCCAATCTTGAGTTGATGGGTCTACTTCTGGATGTTGGTTACCAATAGCGTATCGGTCAGCAAAATAGGACGATCCGTCAGGTAGGACACCACCCATGATTAGGTCCGCACCTGCCATTCTTCCATTTCTACGAGCTAGACCTAAGGCGACATATCCTGTAGTCTCTACAGTAGCGTTGAATGTAACACGACGCTGACTCCAGTCAACCTCCCAATCCAAGATGTAACGACCTCTGGGATCAAGTGAGACAGAGTGACGGTACGGGTTTGTGTTGCCACTGCCAGACTGAGAAGCTACGTGATTCCACTGTAATGTACTTAAAGTTAAAATACACGAGAAAGTCCTTACTAGATTCATTTTAAAATCTGAGTTGTAATATTGATTTTTCGGAGAAATGTTTGAACCTCTCTTCACGTCACTGGCTCACTGAATAATTGGACCACTACAAACAGAACACAAGCCTTTTGATCTTGTAACTTGGGCTCGAAACATGCATGCGCAAAAAATTATGTTTTGTTTGATTATTTCAGAGATTTGTCCATCAAGCAAAGCTCATAGTTTTAATTAAATGATTGGTGATCGATAGTCAGGGGCAATTGAATTGATGAACTATAACAATCAATGATCGGAAGAAAACAAGATTCTTTCTTTGGTTGTTTTAAGGTAGTATGTAAGTTTTGATACTTCAGTTGATAAGATTTTATCACTTTATGTCGGCTGCTATATTTTTGTACTATTTGTGTTTACGTATTTAATATTAATTAGGCTAGGATTATAGTTCATTCATTAGGTTCAGGCGGCATGGATTGGCTACAACCTGAACCTTTTCTCAAATCTGATTGGAATTAAATAAAATTACACATTTTACATATATGTTTCCAGATATGAGATAGAAAATCTACAAAATGTACAATCCAAATGGCGAAATAAATTACCAGCATACAATAAAAACAGTCCAATTTACAACAATGAAGGATAAGGTAATGTAAGCTGTAGTTTAGGATATGGAACATATTTTGTGCAACCATTTATACCAAAGTATGTATCACTTGTATCAGTGCAATATTCAGCCACTATCAGAAAATGTATGTATCAAGATAAGTAAATGGGCATGTGCCTCCAAATCACTGACTTGTAAATCCGTGGCAAAGATTAGTTGGCAAAGGGTTAGGTGGTCCCAACCAAACTAGGTGTGGGCCCCTTGGAAGCTAATTAGCAACACGGAGAATGCAGACATACAAAAAGAATGGCCAGGTTTATCGTTGCAATAAACACATTAATAAGAAGCATCAGTTTGGAATATAAAGTGGAAGTTTAGATTTTGATTTTGAGGTACCGTGTTGTCTCAGTTCAGTGTTCTCTCTCCCAAGTTCATGAATTTATGCGTATTGGAGTTTGGAATGCATCGGATCAATAAATAAGAGTTAAATTATAAAACCATGTTTTGATTTACATTATTCAACCCCTGCATCTAGTAATTTGATGCATTCATTCAAGTGTTTCTTTAATGAATACATTTTACTTAATGCTTGTAAACATTAATATTAATAACTTGGGGCAATGAAGCGAACAAGTATGTACTCTTTTAACTTTGTTTTGCTCAGGTAAACTAACTTTATTTCTTAACCATTAGCTTAAATTACTGGAGAAGTCTTAAAATGATATGGCTGCATGAAATAACTTTCTTTGTATAAAAAGCTTTGACAATTTAGCCTAACAGGAGACCTAACTTAACATTGGACACTTTTGCGAATGCTGCCTTTACGAGTACTTTTGAGTGTCATGTATTTATATGTAGTACAAAAATAATTGCCTTCACACATCGTTTTTCAATTCTTTCCAACTCTCTAAAATCATTTGTGCCCCCTTCTCCCCCACCATCATCGCCATTGGATGAGTATTTGTCAAAATCACTGCAGGAACTATCGAAGCGTCTACAACTCTCAATCCTTTTGTTCCCCTAACTCTCAACTGGGAATCCACAACAGCATCAGCCGAATCAGCTTTCCCCATCGCACAGCTTGAAACAATGTGATGTAACGTTATACTATAGTGTCGAGCAAAACACTCCCAGTACTCATCCGTCCTGATGGGAATATGTTCACATCCTGGAAACTTTTCATCTGTAAACCGAGCACCTACTTCCTGGAACGCGGTTGAATTTTCTACTAAATGAACAGCTCGCTTGAGTCCCTCAACGAGTACCTTAACATCTCTGTCATTATGAAGATATTTAGGATCGATCAGCATTGAATCCAGTGGGTCCGAGCTCTTCAGAAGCATTTCACCCCTTTGCTGTGGTCTTGCAAGGGATACAATAATTTGGAATGAGTCTCTTCCCTTTGCATGGGCAAAATATTTTTTCAACTTGGACTCATCAACATGAAACGCGTGGGCAAAGTCCTCTGGCATTTTATTGTAAATTCCTGTACCAAGTAGAATAAAATGAATGTCTGGCCAGTTTTCGTTGCCGTCCTCTATGGCATATTTAGTGGATATGAGACCAGTTGCTTCCACTCCTGTTGTACTTACAGGTCCTGTACCTCTGTCCATAAACTCTTCCAAACTTTGAGTATTCACATCACGATCAAGAAGCATAGATACTGGCTTATCTAACAGGAATGGTCCAAGATACACTGAAATGTGATCTTGAACGTTCTTGCCTACTGGGAGATCCACTTTTGCCGGGATCTAAAAAAACAGGACTCAAATTGATCTCTCTTCGTAATGGGAAATGATTTGAGGAAAAGTTGAACCACGTACCCCAAGTGATTCCAAATGACTCTTTGGACCAATGCCTGAATGCATCAGGATTTTTGGGGACTGAATAGCACCAGCAGAGATGATAACTTCTCGTTTGGCCATCGCAACTTTCTTCACTCCATGTCTAATATACTCCACACCAAATGCTTCATTGTCTTCACCGCTAAGAAGAACGCGTGTGACTTCAGAAAATTTGAAAATAGTAAGTCGAAGGTTCTTCCTCTGTGGCTCTATAAAAGACGTGTACGTGCTCGCTCTTCGTCCGTTCTTTAGATTGTAATTGATAGTGTCAAATCCTATTAAGAGTTTCACAAATCATCCATTTAACAATGCTAATGTTCTACTCACTAGGAATATTGATAAAAACGATATTTTGCACTGCTACAAAGTACCTGAGTCATAATATCCTGCCAAATCCTTCCGTGGATAGCCCATTTCCATACCGGCTCGAACAAACCTATCTCGCATACCTTGAAACGGTGGGGGTCCGACTTCCACGTCTCCTCCTTTACCATGTGCATATTCTATAAATTTGACAAGACAAATGTGACAGTCGTTAATTTAAAAAATAATATAATCATCCATATTTTTTAAGTGACAGATTTCGTTTATTTCTCCATGTACCTGCATCATTTCTCCCCACATAATGTTCAATAGATTTGTAGTGTTGAAGTATGTTTTCATAATTCCAACTGGAATCATTTGTGATATTTGCCCAGTTATCATAATCCTTGGGGTGTCCTATTTGGGAATAATATTAAGGATTTATTGGGCATACCAAATATATCTAAAAAACTATATAGCTCGCATATATCACATATGTATCAAGTATACCTCGCAAATATATCAAAAAGTTAATAATGGAAGTTCCTCCAAGTCCTTTTCCAGCTGACCACCCAGAACGCTACAGAATATGAGGTGACCCAAATTAACGTTTAGGTCCCAAAACAAGTGTTAACAAAACAATTTACAACATTTTTTGGAAGCAAAGGAAGATTTATTTGATCAAGGAAGAAGTGTTCTAATGTAATGCAAAACTATATTTCGTTCACGCCTACATATACTGCACATTAATATTAACTTTTATATAAAAGAATTGTCGATCTTATAGGTGCGTCAGTTCTGCCATTCATTATAATAACGCATATTTGACAATGTCGACAAGATTCTCATCACGCATATTCACAGCACAGTAAAATAAGAAGATGAAATTGCATACCAAATAGATGCATTTGCAAATGGGGACAAAATGCAAATTATTTGCGCATCATAATATGGAAAACCTTAAGGTTTTGCTTGAGCGTATCAAAAAGCTAGTAAATATAATACTTTCATATTTCTGTATATTTTGATATTATACAGGCACTATCAAACTCAAAACTATATGCCAATTATAAAACTGAGCATTCATATGGCACAATAGAATGCGTTGCACGAACGGTACGGGACGTGCAGGAAGTATCTTTATCTCTTCTCCTTATCAGAATTTCATATTTTACGTGGTTATAAATAGTACAGTTCAGCTCGTAGAAGTCAAATATTATGCATATAAAGTAATTGTTAATCAAAGCACAAGAAAAATCACATCCCTGACATTTGATGAGTAATTGCAATGAAAGATATTTTTTGTAAAATACCTGATCCTTTAGCGCAAGACAAGCCTTTGTCTGCTTCACTGTCACATGAGACCAGTCAACATAAGGCCGATTCAACATTAACAATGACATTGATGGAATGTGTGTACCGGGGAATTGTTCCCCACCTGCCTCAAGCAGAAGAACTCTGTAATTATGGGCTAGGCGGCTTGCCACGATTGCTCCAGACGAGCCAGCACCAACTAAAAACATTTTAATTAGCAATATATGCTCTAAATCTTTTCTAGGCTTAACATTTTTATTGAATGACACATACCAACAATGAAATCGAATACATCTAGAGATGCGGGTCTGTTCATTCTCATCACCATAATTGCGTCTGATGTCCGATCTAAATTGTGATACACTTCGGTATTTTGGTAAATGAGGGCAATGAGAGAATAAACTAGCGGTGCTAGTACGAAGGAGTAGAGGGGGTGTTGAGGGGGTAGTTGACTTGGGAGCCTCATGGTTGTGTTTGGAGATCTCTAAATCACTGGAAACTAAAATGACACGGGACGTCTGTAAAGTAGGTCTACTAATCACATCAACCGTTCACCGGCGGGTTGTTCCAAGTTGAGTAATGCAACGAAGGGCACCAGATGAAGATAACGTGATCAAACTGATGCCCCGGCTTCAAAGGTGCTAAATGTGAACTTCACAACACATTAAAATAACTAATATATTTTTGCAATCATTCTAATTCACTTCATTTTAACACTATATATTATAGTTGTTATATGATTATGCCTGAATTCGGACTATCGGGTAATGCACCAAAAGCAATATAAATGTGGATCAGTAGACTGTTAAAGCAAAATGTTGATTGCGAAAGGGACTTGACTGGTTTTGTTTTTGATGTTTGGGCGATGTAGAAAAATCTTCACACTTTTGCATACGCACGTGTAATAATCAACAATCACCGCAGTAATGGGAGCAAATGAACAACAAGCAAGTGTGCAGCGGTACGGTTATCTGTGACAGACGATAACTCGTTGAAAAAATTCTCACTTGTTTAACTGCCACAGCTAAGCTGTGCCGTTACTGCTCTGCAGTTTATAGACTTCTTCTCTTGTTGAAATAACTTAATCAAACTGGAGGTCAACTGCTGTGTTCTGTGGTGCTGCTGCCTGAATTCTGAATTTGTCAGAAATACTATTGATTTGTCTAACCTTTTGCTAGCACATATTCTTATTCCATTCAATTACTACGCATTTATCTGCATTTATGACAGGTCTACCTCTGCCTATTTCTTGTTGAGTTGACCTCTACTCTACGCAACGTAAAAATCTAACGGCCAACATTGTTACTGCAGTTTAGTGTTTATTTGCTAACTTCTTTAATTCCTGATGCAGGAATCAATGCACAAAAAGCTCTACATGACGAAGGGTTGTATTTGTACTACAACGATAATTGACTTCTTCCACCAATACATTTTTTTTATATTTAAAGGATAACACTGCTAATTATAATTATGGGTTATCAATACAGCGCAGTTGTGGTGTGGTGCTAAAGTTGAAAGTATTTTTTATGTCACTGCAACTGCATTTGAGTGTGGTTCTAGCAAAGTATGAATGAAGTTTGTCTTCACATAATACTTCATGAAAGTTCCATGATGTATCATTTGGAATTTCATCGATGTAATACTCACTTTTGGAGTAGTACTGCCGATGGCCAATTTCACAAATAATGTGAATATTGTTTATGCAATAATATGTTCTAATGAGAGACAGGGCCAATGCAGTGCAGAGGTGACATTGCTTACTCTCATCTTACAGAGATGCATGGTCAATTCACCCATTACTAGTTCTAGTTCTTCTGCAGCCTCTGCGCAAACAAAGTATTGTTTGTCCATGTGCTACTAAAATACACGGCGTGACTTCGCCTAAAATTTCGTAGGTCATTAAGTAGTATAGGCTTCAAGAATATCAGGTTTTCATGCTCTACTACAACTACAAAAATCTTTACTCTACAAAAATCCCCAATGGTGGTTACTTCAACAAAGGAAATAAATCTTCCAAAAGATAATAATATGACTCATGAAAAAATGAAGCTTCTGTTTTGAACTGGGTATCATATTTCGTCACTCATGGAATAAAGGTATCATTATGTATTGTGAAATCACTTCTAGCATGATCTGTGCGAGTCAAAAATTGTGGAACACGCCACGATTTCCTGGTACACGATTCAAACAACAAAAATGGAAGTTGCGACAAAAAAAACTGGTCCTACCTCATTATACCTTGATGCTCCAGCTGCTGGTTTCGACCTGGAATTTTTTGCTCTGGATAATAACTATCAATTTATGGAGATCAAAATACATTATCGCTACTACTCTATTTTCTCTCACCCGAAAATCAAAGATAATTCGTAATGGAAAATTTAAATTGTGCACGAAATGCATGCTTTATTGTAAACTTCAGTCAGAACATAAAAAGATAATTATTATTAGGTTTAATAATATTACATTACATCATTTATAGATGCATAATTATGTCAGTATTAGAAATTGCACCCTAAAGGCATATAAAATCTATATATACGCATATTATCACAGACAGATCATCGGTAACTCCATTGAAGTCGAAGGAATAGACATTTAAAATTTTCTCACAATAATGCATGTTCCTCAGTCAAAATGTCTAGAAGCTGGTCCCACAAAAGACAACAAGACAGGCAAAAAAATGAGCCCATGTGCTGCTCCAATGAGTACCATCCCAAGATACATTCTGAAATAGAATACTTTGAAGATTTGAGATTTTGCAAAAGCCAGCACCACGATTCCAGCGAATTTCGTTATCGTGATTCCTGACAGCACGGAGATGCCCATATTTACCAAGCTGTCATTAGCTCGTGCTAGTCGGCCCTTTTCTTTGGAGAGGGTGAAGTGATGGATGATGTGCGTGCAAAATTCCGTGGCAATTCCGACAGCCTACAAATAGATTAGTATTTTAATAGAGTGCTTACGGGAAGATATATTAGAGACACGAAGGAAAATAATTTGCGCTTACCATGACCAAATTCACAAGCGATACCGCATTCAAAGAAACATCCCAAAAGTACATTAACCCCACGAGATCAGTAACTATCATGAAAATGGTCAGGAGAATGACAATGGCTGAGCCAATGTTGAATCCCGTGAGAATGAATGAGATGATGAAGATTGTACAAAAACTAATGCCCAGGGAAGTAGCAGTGTCTTTCCAAGCAGTGAGATATTGCTCATAGAACACGTAAAATACAGAGTATGGGAATACCTCATGCTCGGTTGAGTTTAGAACTGAAAATAATTAAAAAGTGCATATTTTCACTATGCCCCGATTTATGTACTACATAATATACTAAAACTTGACATCATAAGCTATCATTCATACCTTTATTCAAAGTCTTTGTTATGTTGTCTCCAATAATTCTCGCCTCTTCCATGGCTTCAGTGTAGTCCTTTGATGTTTTCAAAATCGAATGGTACGTCATGAAATAACTTGAGGTAGGAAACGAAAGACCAGTGTCTGGATCCTTTTTAAAATTTACACCTTCACCATACGCAGCATGCCCTGCTTTTGCACAATCTTCAGACGGATTGTCCATGAGGAAGAAGTCTAGATACTTTTCGAACATTTCTCCATGAATTGAGGACCCATTTAATTCATATCGGAGCAAGCATTGCACACAGGCACTACGAACGTAAAAATTATTTTCATGAGAGTTAAAATTCCCAATTCATCAAATACTCCAAAAAGTAGATTACAAAAACATTTATTTTCTTACGGAGAAGTGGAAGTGCTCGGGCAAAACTCTCCAGTTTCTTCATAGTACTTACAACAATCGTCATAATTTGCCCAGTCGATATAATCGTCTATCCAACTTGCTACTGGCTTTGCTATGTGTGTTCTGTTAGACTGCTTGCTCGCACTAAAGATTTGCGAGGCCAAGCTATATGGATAATTGCCAGCTCTGATATATTCCTGAATGTTTACATCAGTGTAATTTATTCCAGTGTCTTTCACCACGAAATAGACTGGAGGCCCAATGGAAAGATAGTCGAACATGGCATGAAAATATTTGAGTACATGGGAGTCATCCGGCATTGATATTTCTTGCTCCAGACCGACACTAATTTTAGGCGTGACAGCTATGGAAAGGCAGAACCAAGCGAAAAACAAAATCATGACTACAAGTCGAACAGGAAATTGGAGAAGAAATGGGGCATAGTAAGACTCAAGAATTTTGTATGGGATGCTCTTCTTCTTTACTGCCTTTTTCGGCTGAACAGACTTTGACTTGACGCTGAAAAGATTAGAATATTGAATGGTTCAATTATCAACATAAAATTGCAACACATGCAATATTTATGACTTGTGACTAATACATACCAGCAAAGCACGTCGTAATGACCACTTTCTTGTCTGCTGATATCCCACGAGAGGAATGCAATAAAGCAAGTGAACTGCAGTATAAAGTTGCACAATAACGCAACGCCGGCATACAATGCAAAAGCTCTAACAGCAGGCATTCCTGACAATCCTCCAAGGAAAAAGGAGACTGAATCTGTAACTGAATTGAGTAGCATGGAAGGCGCTACTTCTCCAACTACGCGACCAATGTGCTCTGCCTTCGTTTCTCCAGGCATTCTCGTACTTCGTTGGTAAGTTTGCACCAAGATGAAAATATTATCCACTCCAACAGCCAGTACGAGAAAAGGTATGACTTCAATGATAATCAGTGTCGCTGGAAGACCAATGAAGCCAAAGAATCCAACAGCGGCCGCAACCGATCCCAGTACTATTGCCACTCCAAATAATCCCACAAGGATTTTACTATCAATCTATAAAAAATTATG
>JAQIXW010002853.1:0-14375 GCA_034700685.1 Willowsia buskii | reverse complement strand
CCATAGTATTATTGTCAATCTTACTCATTATTTGGAACTGTCAAATCAACCAGGTCATAAGCGTAAGTTTGAGTTTTTCAATGTTCGAACCAAAGAAATGGGACAAGGATTCAGACATTCAGCGCGAGAGAACGAGGGCTCTTTTGAGAACCATGTCTTTTAGTCACATTGGAGGCTATCAAAGCTACATTTTTTGCCCTAATCACGGACCAACCTTTTTTAGTGGGGCAAGAGTTCGCTTATCTACCGAATTGAAGCAGACACATCCGTTAGTATCCGCGATTGAGTTTGCTTGCTCTGACGGAATCCAACAAAACATGAAAGCGGATGGAACCCTTCTCCTCCAGAAAAATGTTGGCAACTGGACAGAAATGAGGGAATGTCCCAATGGTGGATTTGTTACGGGAATTACACTATTCATGCAAACCGTTTCCAGTGCAAGTTTCATAGCTGAAGAATCTACTGACAATTTCACAAGACGGTATGACGATGATCAATCCCATTTTTTTGATGTTTTCGAATTGGGAAGAAGTCGTTACATCTCTGGAATCAGTTTGAATTGCTCGTTTAATCGAGGCTATGAAGAAAATGATGAAGATGACTCAATTGACAATGGGAATTCGACGAATCCTGTGTTTCCATCTTGGAAAAACACGATTACGATGGGTCGACCATCGGGAATGGGACTGAGGCTGTACTGCTCTGAAGACAGAGTTGTTTCTGGAATTTCTGTGGAGCAGGAAGGACTGATTACTTATGAAGACGGTACTTGATGGGTGTTCCATGAGTTTTCTTTTAAGAAATTAAAATTGGAGCATTGTACATAACATGAATTTTTGGTATTACATTACAGGTGAACGATGGGTACCTCTTGACATAACCACGAGATGCAGCCTCCTCACAAATCCAGTCAAGCATTGCTATCCGGAACTTGACTGGGAAGGAATTCAGAACATGACATGTACAAATGCTGTAACTGGAAAGGACGCTTTTCACCCAAAAACCCAAACTGGTTTTGCTAATGTAACTTGCAGGATTCCCCATTTCGTTGGCTTGTCCCCCAACCGGGACATTGAAAATTTGGATAAAATCCTTCGAGCGTATGAGCCAATGTATTTGGATGGAACAGAAACTCGAATTTTCCTGAGAGCAAAACTATTCACTCCACTGTTTCAACGGGAGTGGATACGCAAGTATAAACTAAATATGGCAGATTACAGAATGGCTGTTCTGAGGAGACATGTGAATACTTATTTGGGTATCAAGAAAGAATTTTATATGGTCAACTTTACAAATGTGAGCTATGCAGAGCCAGACTACAGCAATCAGATAAGGAACAAGACAAAGGAGCCTTTAAAATATGATTTTAACGTTAAACAGTTGGTGGGATTCTGTAGCATTTACAAGATCTACTTTCCTGTATTTAAAAGTCAATTCCAAATGTATTTTGAGAGAAGAGTTGATAAAATCAAAAGTAGAATAATTTTTCCTCAGGTGAATGACAATGCCTATTTAGCAGATATAATAGAATCTAAACTTGGGGCCATACTTTAAAACATTGCCTAGTTTTACTATTTGATGGATGTATCACCAGAAGACATTTACTCAACCATTCAAGTACCTCTGCGCGTTAATTATATTTAAGTACAATGTTATGTAGTACACGTGTATGCACATATTTTTTAAAGTCTAAACTCAAATGTCTAATTAATATCAGACGATCTGTCTATCTTCACACAAAAGCAGAAGTGATACAGTAACCTGCGTTGGAGAGATAAAATGTACACTAGAATATTGATAAAGTCAGGAGGTCTTTCAACTCAATGGAAAAATAACTGCACATATACACTTTCATACGATTGTGTATATATAGTTGATAGTGCGTTAGATGGTTCATAGACTACTGCTCATAGTTTTTATATAGTTAATAGAATACAACAGGTATTGAAGGTAAATATGTAAATCATAATTTAATTAAACTATGGAATAAATCAATTAACTGTAAGTTGAGTAAATAATATTGTGTTTGGTTTTTGTGCTAGTTTTTATTGAAGTAAGATTGTCGTCCAACTTTTTGGTGTGACTTGCTACAACTGGTGATATTAACTATTAATTACTGTGTTACTGGATTGGATCAAATCTTACCCTTCTTTCAGTTCTTTCTAGCTTGCCTTCATATTTCATCATGGTAAATGAAGTGTCATCGCTCATTAAGATCAGCTTATGATCAGCCTAAATGATAACATTGATAACCCTCCTCAAAGGCTGGTACGTACCAAATACCAACAAACATTCGAATGAGTGCTGGAACTGAAGCTCCTGTCTCTGTCGAAATTAAATTAATGATAGTTTTGGGAATGGGATATGTATAAAATTGAAAATAGCTCTTAGAAAGCAATGACAATTCAGTATTCATGACAGTTTGTTTGTGATTCCGGGGGATAACATCAACAAGAAATTTTAAATTTACAGAGAGATGAAAAATGTTGCTCGCGTCAATTAGGTATGCATGCAAAATGCAAACTATGTGACAGAGACAGACTTTGAACAGCCTGTGGACTTGTATGGAGTGCTTTCTCACTTCAGAAACTACAACGCCGAAAGTGCAGCTGTTCCTCAATTGACATTGAGTGTTCCATTTTGTAATAAATATAGTTTTTTGGTTTTGAATACCTGCACGTACTTACATACTTTATCGACTGACTTTAATCATCTTTAACTTAAGTTTCTAGCAATTACAGCTTAAATACAAAATAGTCATTATCTTTTTTGAATTCGGATTAATCGTTCTCTCTGTTTGTTTTGCGTTTTCAATTTAGTCAGTGACATCGATATATGTGGGTTGAAGGTATAAAGGTATATGAAGTTACGGTTGACATATAAAGAACAGTGGCGTCAGTAGTTACTAGAGACTTAGCTTTGGAGAATTACTGACGATGAGAATATCTGGAGAATGCACCAGCCTTAAGATTGTGTGGTAAAAGACGTGAACAGATTCTCAGTGGACAAGATAGACTTTCAACTTCAACTTTCATCAAATTTTGAGAAAAGATGAACGAAGAGGATCTAGATGACGTGGTGCGAACTCTCCCTTCAGGTGCTTCAATACCACCAGCACGTCGAGTTGTCAAACCCCCGGAAATCAAGAGATATGACCACCTGTTCAAGCTAATTATTATCGGAGACCCGTCAGTGGGCAAGACAAACCTGACGATGAAATTTTGTGATTATGACTTCAGCCCGCACTACGTAGCTACAATTGGTCCGTAAGATATTTTCATGAAAAAAGTTTTAAGAAATTTATTTTTTAGTATCTCAAATCTCAATGTGTAATTCACTGTCAACTGTTTACAAAAAATACAAAGTACCTCCCTGTTTTTCCTCGTTCATCGTTCCTAGGAATCGATTTTAAGGTGAAGACAGTGGAAGTAGCAGGAAAACGTGTAAAACTTCAAATATGGCAAGTAAAATACTAGCAAAGTTTCAGTAATTTCATTTCTTGCGTGCATTGAGATCATCAATGTCAACCATTTTGTAATATTTTGTTTGGATTGTGATTTTAGGGATACAGCTGGACAAGAGCGATTTCAAAGCATTTCAAAGATGTACTACAGAGGGGCACATGGAGTAATATTCGTCTATGATGTGACACACGCGCGTACTTTTGAAAATGTTCGAAGATGGTTGGCAACTTACAAAGATGCTAGTGGTAATCAACAGATTTTTTAAATCTATTAATTTAATTCAAGTTTTGTATGATAAAGTTCATGTCATTTACGAAACTTTTGAAATGCTACAGGAGACATGAATTCATCGTCAGACATTCCTAAATTTCTAATTGGAAACAAATGTGATGATCATGAAAACCGAGTGGTTTCATCGGAGGCGGGGCTAGCAGCTGCAAATAGTAATGGCTTGGGGTAAGGGTCAACCTGTCTATGTCTCGATTTAATTTTGAGACTCATGTTGACATTTCATTGATTGATTGAAATTTCTTTCATAATTTTCATTTTTACACAGATACTTTGAAACGTCTGCTAAAACGGGAGAAAATGTTGAAACTGTATTTTTGCAAATGACAGAAGAAATTTTATTTCAGTTGGAAAAGGAGCATCAACGATTGCAGCTTCCGAAATCGGTACTTGCCAAAAAGAAGAAGAAAAATCGTAACGATTCTAAAAAGACAGGATGGTTTTGGTCAGGATGTAACCTTTTGTGACTAAATAATTCGACAAACCACTTTCTGGGATGTTTCGAATTGTCTTCAGTTTTATTGAAGGATCACGAATTAAATAATTATTGTTTTGTTAAATCCGGTGATAAAAATAAATTTTTATATTAAGAATGAAAAGAAGGGAAAAGGATTTTTATCTCAAGTAGCAAGTAGCCCCGCAGTCATATTATCAGATTGATCGTAGTGTAAGTTTGTGTGTGTATTTTTATTAACAGTCAGCGAAATTCCAGAAAGAAAGATATTTAAAGCGCATCAATCCATCTCCAGAGGTTGTCACCAACTAAAATATCAAGCTACTACAGTTTTGTTTTACTTTTACGCTTTCGCATTTCGGTAAGGGAGACAAAGAGCTTTCCCTGAGCTGAGACTGAGACACAAAGAAAACTCACTAGATGCCTCCGTCGTGGAGATTGCTAAATAAATAGAATTTAAAGGTTGTTTAGATTAAATTTACAAAGCTCATCGTAAAAAGCAAAGAGGTTTACAGGAGGATTTCTTCGCAGAGAAAAGAATAATAAAGGGAGTATGGACAATTAATTATTTGATTGAGTGCTTCAAGTGATAAAAATGAGTTGTGCTGAAGCCGAAGAAGCACTATAAAAAACATCCACAACATTACATGCATTCGCTATTCTTACAATGCACCCGACTCACCGGCTGCTTTGGAGCATGTTTGGTTTGTTTACTTCTTACTTGTCTGTTCTGTGAGCATGAACAACTCGAAATACCGATGTGCATTTGACATTGCTGGTTCTATAATAGATGAACTTGAAAGAGGGTTTTACATACATTAATTTTAAAATTGCAACAAGTAACTCGTCTCGTCAGTGGTGGAAAATTAAATTTATTTCAGTCAATTTTCAGTCACCAGTTAGTCGTGCAAAGTATTAAAGATTAAAGAGCTGAAGCGCTAACTGGCAGAATGAACCGGAAGGAGAAGCTGCAGGAGTACCTGGAGTCCATTAAGGGCCGACCGGTTGTAGTTAAACTGAACAATGGAGTGGATTACAGAGGTAAATACATTAACAATTTTTAAGTTGTAATCTTTTCTGATATAATTGATTGAATATGAGTATTGAAGTTAAATATAAATTATAATTGCCAGTTGAGAATGGTGTCACATCATCATAATCTCTCGATGTCACTGATTAATGGTGATGGTTGATTATGGTGCAAAGACAAATGTCAAAAGATGGCAGGATTGACAACAAGAAAATAAATACGATTTGATAAACCTTTATTCGGAGAAGTATTTAAACTAAGTCTTTGTTTTTTTATTTCACAGGTGTACTGGTGTGTTTGGACGGATACATGAATATCGCTTTGGAACAAACTGAGGAGTACTTTAATGGACAGCTGAAGAATAAGTATGGAGACAGCTTTATTCGTGGAAATAATGTGCTGTATATTAGTACCCAAAAACGCAGAGGAGGTTGAAGATATCTGCTAAGCCATTAAAAATTTACTAAATGGAAGATGTACATAATAATATAGGATATATGTTGTATGTAATTGACACGTTTGGATATGTTAAATGAGCTAAATGATCTAATTAGATTATAGTTTCTTAGATAAGAATTTATTAAAGAATCAAGATTAAATATGATAATACGGTGGAAAAGCGTTATGTTTTGTGTAAACTTAAGTCAAAATATTAAAAAATGTTATTTTGAATGAGAAAAAATGAGTGATTTAAGAGGGTCTGAAGATAAAACGTAAAAAAATCCAAGTTACTACAAATATCCAATCTGGATTGCGTAGTTTTACTCGTTAACTTTATTACGCATTTATTCATAAACGTCACAAAAGTTATAATAATTGTTCAATATTAATAATTATTTAAAGCTGTAAGAAGGAGAAGGAAAGCAATACGATGATACATAAATTGATAAGTTGGAGTAGCAGTCTCCAGCCAATACCTTTGTGTGCTTCGCAGTTAAAAATTCATGGCTAGCATAATTTTCGAGAAATCTTTAATTAACTAAAAGGCCAACCAAACTACTATTATAATACTTACAACCTTACAAGTCATAAATACGAAATTCACCGATTTACATAAGATTAAAATGGAGCACTTATCGGTTGATGGCAGATTTCAGAGTATTTACATATGGAAAAGAAGTTAATTACAAAGTTCATTATTCTTTAAAATACATAATTGATGTAAGTACAGTTTCTTCACGAGTTCAATTGTCAAGAGTCAGTGCGAGAAAGTCACATTTACAAGAGCTGCCTTGGTTCTGCTCATAATTGGACGAGTTTTTATTATGAGTACATGTAATTTCTACTTCTACTCTCACTAAATTCTAAAGATATAATAACTACCGCTCAGTAAATACATCTAAAACTGTTAAAAACTACTTTAAATTAATTTGGTTAAGTTTATGAACCAGCCAAGTTGGGTAAATATTATATACCAGAAAGTCAATTACACCCTTTTATGCTATGTATTTGCAACGGTGAAATATTTAATATTTAACTCTATTTCATCGCCTGAGACTGCTCGGCTAGTAAAGCATCGTTATTCCTCTTTTCCGTAATAGAAGAACCCAGCGCATATACCTGTTCAATGATCTCCGTTGACAGTCTCCTTTCACAGCATTTTCTTGACCATTTTCCACCACCACAAAGACAGTCCCAGAAACTCCAATCATTTCTCAAATGCCCCCCACTCTTGCGCAGCTTCTCTCTGAAGACTGTTTGGAATTTTTGTTCGTTATCCAGTTTCACTGTTGTCACGTTCATCTTCCTCAACCAACATACCATTTGATCATGACTGATCACCTTTCCCACAGGTCTTAGTCCAAGAAGCAGAGATTCAATATAGTAGATGTGTTCCACTTGTTTTGCAAGTTGGCCAACCTTTGCTCGCTCACGAAGTTCCTAAAAAAGAATTAAGTTACAAATGGTCAATGCTTTCTTTTCTCAAATGAACATCAAACACAACACAGCTTATTTAAATATAAATATATATCATAATATCATTTACCATCACTTTGTCCAGTGCAAAACCAGTGAGCAAATTGTAAAATCCAACAGGAACAGAAATCAAGAATGCAAGAAAGAACACCAAATGGATCACTCGGTACGTCAGTAATTGACCAGTACCTCCTCCCATCGTCCCTCCAGTTCCATTCAAACTTCCTTCCGCTTTATCACCGCCTTCCTCTTCTTCATTATTGAATGTATCCTCAAAGTCAATTTCACCAGTCATCATTACAAGAATTTTGACAATTGGTTTTGGGAAAATACTGTTCAGAGAGGAGTGCTGCACAATGAACATAACGAAGCAGTAATTTAGTGTATCAAATGCAAAACTGTGCTTTTCAAAGCTTTCCACAAATATATCAAAAACTTTTTGCAGCATTTTCAAGCTTAAGCATAAATGAAAAAAATATATAATAATAAGCGTAAAACATACCTCTTCGAAAATGATCATGAAGGCGAGAGTGAATCCAATAATTAACGGAGAGCAGCATAGGAGCACTTGAGAAATCTGGATGAGAACTTGCTTGAGAACTTCAATCACAAGGCCAATTTTGCTCTGTAGCTTGCCAATTTCCCTCATGCTAAGAACATAGGCCAAGAGAATGCCAGCCTAAATTGGAAAACGTACTTTGATTCAGAGTTCATTGCATTGAAATCAATCATGTCAAATCATATAAATTTCATTATTGAGCACTAACGGCTGTCGTGTACTTTTGCCACTTGCTTGGGTCCACATTAGCGAATATAGGCGCTATCGCGATTACGGCTAATACATTTTGAAGGATTTGAACGGAATTTGTAACACTTCTAAAGTAGCGGATTCCCAAGCCATAAATTTCGAAAATTTCATTGAGAAGTGACGCAAGGATATAAATGGCCATGAGGGTAGCGGCAATAACGCCAACAGCAGTGCTACCAGTATGCCCACTTCTGTACGCAGTTAGAACCAAGACTGTGTAGGACAGGAGCCATATGAACTGTGTATAAAAATACAGCAATAAATTATCATATTCTTAGCTGAGCACTGCAAATATGGAGTTTGGCTGCGATTTTTATGGGATATGATTGTTTTAAAAATTGGTTGAGATAAAATGCTGTAATGCGTGCCTGCCAAATTATCCAGAATGTAATGATTGGACTGAGCCGTCTCCACTTTTTAATGACAAAAAGTTGAACGAGTGGGTGCAACAGGATTTCCTTTTGAGTTTCATATTTCCACGAGAGAGATTCAAACAGATATTTTGTCTCTTGTTGCCGGCAACTGCTCACAGGATCGACATAGCCTGTTATGGATCTACGAAGAAGTAAAAATGGTAATAATTTTTTACTTTAATAACTATAATGATCACTTGAAACTTCAAAGATTATTATCATCACAAAACAGCAAAGTGCACTGCACGCAGTCAAATTACATGGTCATAATAACTTTGTTTGCATTCCATTCTTGCGATTGTATTGTCTGCTATTATCGTCTTTAAAGTACGAATTAGGAAAGCAGATTGGGCGATTCAAAACGCGAGGAAACCAATATGACTAAACCGACAGGTAAAAAAGACGTACCCATAATCGACGAGTAAGGCATCCTCCATTTCGTTATCCGTCAGAGCTCCTTTGTCCTCGCAAAATGAACGGTCCATTAACGCCTTCACGGATAGCGGACAGTTTTCGTACAACATTGTTATGTACTTTTCGGTCAGCCTAAGAGAGATACATGGATACTTTTAATTCTATGTATTCTAAACCAATGTCGTCTCCTCTTTTCATTCACACTATATGTCATATCAAATATGTAATTTCAAAATACTTAAAGGAGTATTTAATAAAAACACTCGATATATAGATAATTTAAAATCATGGAGAATTTGCAAGTTTTGAAACTGCTCCATTGGTCATAAAAAGACACACAATTTGTTAAAGCTCGCATCTTAGAACATTCTTTGAGAGAAGAAAGATTTTGCGCTGCAAATAATTTATGATCAGCATTTTTATTTTCATAAATTCCATGCGACTTCGTCGTGCAGATATCCTCATCCTCATTGCATGATGCAGTCACAGTGCATAATGCATAGAGGAAAACTGCACTCTTGGATTAAAATCCCCAACACTCCATTCTTCATACTTTAGTCTGTTTTTCACCCTTTCGAGGAGCAGACGTCAGAGAGACGCGTGAAGAATAGAAGTAGTAACTAGATGCATAAATGCGATGAATAGCTTTGTTAGGCAAAGCACAACGGACTCCCCCACCATACCAGAGAGCTAGAGGAAGTTTTGCAGTTTACAATGCTGCTAATGCTGTGTTCAAACTAAACAAAAACTTTAAAGAAATCTATCCATGGCCAATCGACGTTGACCATTTCATTTAAAAGGAAATGCTAGCACATGTACATCTACAAGTTCGAAAAATACCTACTTCAACCCCATCCTACCTAACCTATCAGGCATAATATGCTCAATAAAATAGCACATAACATAAAAATACAAAAGGGGTACAAATATCAATTTTGGGGTGGAATGAACCCCCGATTTGTGTACGATTATTAGTTCACTTGCGTTTCACAATTAATTCAATTCCAGGAATAAAATTGGATTACCAGTGATGTGGATCCGGAGTAGCAGTTAGATATTTCTCCATTGTTCTAGTTGGGCAGTTTTGGCAAGCAAGCATGAACGGAGTGTTCCCATCATCGTCCTCGTTTTTAAATAGATAGTTGATCGCATCTTTTTTCACCTTGAACTTTCTTGAAATAAGTACTTCAACACACTGATAACCTTTAGGATAGCAGCCTGTTCAGAAACAAGAGAAAAATGAAAGTCTTCCAACTTTGCACACAACTTTGTCTTTACTCGTGTACAAAAATACTGCCCAATGCAGCATCAAAACTCACCATTCTCTGCAGCGTAGTGAAGTGCAGTTCTGCGCTTCCCGTCTCTTGTTTGCACGTCTGTCTCTTCATTGGCAACCAGTGCAAGAGTAATCGCTGGTAATCGCTGAATAGCTGCAATATGCAATGCAGTTCTTCCCCCTTTATCTACCTCGTTGATTTGCTTCTTGTTGCATTTTGCCAGCAGTGCTTTCACAACCGCAACAGACTTTTCATTTTCGCCTAAAAGTTTCCCCACAACAAATCACCCCATCTTGTTATTTATTGTGTATGGTTAATTTAATTTCATTTCGAGTGAAAGTGCAATTACCAGGTCCTGAACATGCATGATGAAGTACAGTTTTGCCATACTGGTCCTTCAAGCCCAAATCGCATCCCCTTTCAATATTTACCAGAAATCTGACCATTTTCTCGCATTTTTTGGCAATGGCCTTGTGAAGCGCAGTCTGTCCTTCACGATTTACCACGTTGAGAATTTTTCGTGTCGGATCACAGTTCAAAATGGCACGGACACATTCGAGAGCATTATCAGTGTCACCTACATAAATCAAGGACATCGCGATTAGTAAAGTCATTCCTCGTTCTACACAGTTGAAGGCCTTGCCCATCTATATTATAATTGAAAACTTCCTGATAGCTTCAACTTACTTTCGGCAGCAAAGTGTAACGCAGTGTTTTCCTCCTTTCCATCTTGTAGCTTTGGATCCGCTCCCCATCGAAGAAGGGCTTTCACCAGGTCCGGAATTCTATTCCGTGCTGCAAGTTGCAGTGGCGTCAATCCCTGCTTGTTCTGCCAAGTTAAAATCTCCTTCCTAGCCACATTACAGGTATAGGGATATTCCTGTGATTCCTCCACTCCCAACAAGAGCTTTGCTTTCTCTGTAGGTAAGTCGTCACCTAAAAATTCAAGAGAAATTCCAATGTCAATTCAAATATAATGTAGTTACGAAACTAGTGAAAGTTAACTTTCAAATGTCACTTTTACAAAGACACACCTCTAAGACAGACAGTATGTAAGGGTGTGTTGAGGTCACCATCTTGATGAAATACTAGCTTGCCACCGTCTTCTTGAATCAACTCCTGGATTTCGTCCAGATCCTCCTCACAAACTGCGTCGTGAAGTTTCAATAGCTCGTCGTCGTCGTCGTCATCACCGCTGTTCTGACGACCATCTTGCAGCTTCTTCTCATTTTGAATGTCTAAAAGTCTCGTCATTGACGGTGATTGTGAAGTTGTGTTTGGTACGGAAGTGGTCCCTTTTGGTGTAGTTACCCCCATATTTGGAATTTAGGAGAACAAATTATTTTATCACATTTAAAGCTAGTTTCATTACCTATCAGATACACGGCTTGATTTCTTTGCTAACTATAACTAACTACTATGAGTAGTATTTTAATACAAAATATGTTGATATGAACTTTAACGATGATTATATTTTATGACTATCTGACTTGTGGAATGTAACAAGTTCTTTACTCATATACACGTCTTATCAGTATTAGTTCACCAGTAAAAACCACCGGATGTATTCTCCTTCTGCACACTTGCCTACCAACCATAAAACCACTGACCATCAGATCACATCATATCATCACAGTCACCGCACAAGAAGGAAGCCAGGGTAGGGTAAATGTGATCCCTATTGATTTCTTTTATTCCTGGAAAACTCTACTCGTATCAAACATACAAAAAGATCTCGATCAGTTGAGAAAAAATAAATATCAACATCATCCCCCATCCACTGGTCCAGTTTGCACTATAAAACCCCAATTTTTCTACTTCCTTTCTTATACGAAAAACAGGAAATGTGTATGCATGATATAGAGCATACAGTATTATTTGATATTCAAGTGATATAGTGATATATCTTATAGTTGTTTTGAGAAACTCCCTGTCCCTCATGAAATAACCTTCCAAATTGTAAGAGTGAATCTTATGTCCACTATCATATAGTACTAATATATTTACTCTGTCTATATATATTCAAGAAGTTTTATATCTGTAGGAGGAATGAGAACCTTCTTGTTTTCTGTATAATATATTTTGGTAACAACATATTTTCGCAGGATCTTTAATTTTATAAATGACTCATAGAGTGCCAGTGCCTCAATTACTTGCTATTTGAGAATGTGTAATGTTTGAATATACTATACATTAAGAACTACACGAGTTTATAGAGCTTTTACTCTGAGGGGTTTTCTTAGGGGGCAACCTGTACTATACGCACATAGGTACATGCATAACACCGTATATGTATTCTTTTCTTCAAAGAAACATTATATCGACAATCCACAAGTATCAATGACGCGTAAAGTAACTTATTCCAGTGTAATAATATACTAATCAAATTGGTCAGTTTCAGACTTACAAAAAGACATTCCAGCTTTCCTTCAAGGAATAGTGATGGGTGCACTACATAAAATTATTCGATCAAATTGACAAATCCCTGGATACTTTTCTCCTATCTAGGCACTCGACATAATACACTTCCAACAATTTAGCCAGCTTTACCGTGACTGATTCCTTTACATTTCGCTATGATGACTAAACTTACTAACTAAACACACACACTACGGGCCATTTTTCATTCGAATCTTCTATCCAGCTATATAGCTTGTATTAAGATGAAGTGCTCATGAGTAACAGTGTTCGCTTTGTGTAGAAATTCTTCAATGTATTTTTGCGTAAAATAACGTCGCTCCTGCTGCTGCGCTGTATTATTGCAAGTTTTAACATGCTAAAAACTAACGCTTTGTGGCTATATATCGCTACCCTGTGTACTGAAATGCATTGGATGATGAATATGATGGAAGTCGCCGTCGCCAGCATGAGTTACGTGCATTCGTTTCATATATATTTTTTTATTGAAATCAAACTTTTCCCTTCTATTTGTGTACTTTGGCTCTCCTCTGACACTATGGCTTAAAATGATGACGAAGAAACTGTAGCTCCGACCCTTTTTACTTCGTCACAAAAATATTGAGTTGGTGGTGGACTTTTTAGTGTGCGGAGATTTAGCAAAATGCAAAATAGTTTTATTTACTTTTAATGTAGATGAGAATAGACGAAAGGAACATGTACATATAATATATGTATATTAGTGTAGTAATGATTTCGCTAAAAGAAATTGGATTGGTTACTTGAGCTGGGTATGGTGTGGTGGAGGGGGAGGTAGGGTGACGTACACTGCAAATCAAGGTATATTAGAATGTCATCCACTCAATACATTTTTCTTCATTAAATATGATTAGATATGTGTGTAAGATTGTTTAAATAATATTTATTATAGTTTGTTGGTGCTAAAAATTGGGATGCAATCATGGTTTGTGGATGAAATGTAAAGGATGTAGGCATGAAGAAAGAAATTTCTCTTCTCAAAAGTTTGAAGTTTTTCTTTTAAAAATAATCAAAATTATGATGTAAGTGGTAGTTTTTAAAGTTCTGTGTGTAGTTTTGTGCATCACTGGAAAAAAGTTTTGTGGAATGCCTTTTTAGAAGCACTGTGGGAGGATTCGATTTTTTTGGTTTCATTGGGGCTATTCGAGACTGTATATGAAAACCATTTGGTGCGATAGGATGATGGGAGTTTTTCTCTTCTCGCTCTGAAAATATGATTTGTAACTTGTAACGAGCACATGGGTTGCAGTTGAAATTTATTTTTAGCAAGTTTCTATGATATATTGCTAATCTTTATGGGATTTTCCGATTTTCCTGATTTTTAAAATGGAAGTTCGTTTGCTATAGAGTTTCTTGTAGAAAGGAACAAAAAATGTGTTCTCCGATTCGGTTCAGTGGAAAGAAACACAAGAGTTTTCTAAAGTTTTAAGAAAAGTTTGTTTTTTCAGATGAGACGTTTGTCTACATAGTGAAAGCAATAAAAAGTGTCGTTTGTATAAATCTTGCAGTTTTGTAAAGACGTACTTGCATAAAAAAGTTTTATAAAGTTTTCAAAGTCTCAAATTAATTAATGAAATGTGATTCGATGCCGCTACAGTGTAAAATGATGAAAAAATTTCGAGTGTTTTTAGTTCAATGTTTTTAAAAGCAGTAAAATACACACTAAATGCAAGTCAAATATTTATAATATAACGGTGGTACTTAATTAACTTTTGTACTTGAATAAATACATTATCTTAAATTCTTTAAACATTTAAACTCAAAATCTCAAATTCACTTAATTTTTCACGACTCATTTCTTTCATACTCTTTGACTGCAAGCAGCACTCATAATCAGAATAACTGAGATGTTCATGGTGGCAATTTACATTTTC
>JAQIXW010002852.1:0-14375 GCA_034700685.1 Willowsia buskii | reverse complement strand
ATTTAGCATTTTTCGACTTCTCTTGAAAAACTGGTCATGATCCAGACAAAATTGATCGTTTTCGAAAATTTGATGTACATAGTGCTTTCCTTTGTACAAGAGTTACTCAAAGTTTCTCCACGATTTTAAAAAGTAAACGATGATATGATTGCCAGCCCAAATGTTAAAATATTTTTCATTTGGGTGGCCTAGGTGTGGGTTTTAGTAAGACCTGTCGTCGATTACTGTCTTTATTCATTAATTAATTTAGCATTGACAGTTACAAAATTTTTAGCAAAATAAATCAAAATCCTTGCAAAACCCTACCCCTAGGCGGCATACCAAAATGCAGCAAAAATTCAAGGAGCGACAAGTGTAGTAATATAGAGCATTTTGTCATAAATTATGAAAGTCTCAATGGGAATTGAAGCGCAAATTAATACTGAAATGAGGTTGGTATTTTGAGTTCCAAGATGTGTTTGAATATTCTGAAATTATGGAATGTTTAGGCAGTGCTTTTGTGTTATTGGCCAATACATTTTACGTTTTGATGGAATACCAAGAACTTCGATTTAATGAGTCCCTCCAGGCACAAAGCAGTACCGAGCGGGGATTTTTTTAAAGGTTTTTCTATCAAATGGTTTGCTAGTTTTGATCGGGTAAATACATGTTTTATATGCGCTTTACAGTTGAACTATTTTTTCTGTAAAACATATTGCTCCACATATTGTCTGCAAATATTTAATAATTTAATAAGTTCCATATGCAAAGACTTGTTAGCTTTAAATTCACAAAAACTTCTAAAAAGATTTTAGTGATTTCAAGTCAAGTGATAATTTTGATATTTTAATAATTTCCTAGCTTTTATCAGATTCTTCATTTTAGTTATAATACCTAACTTTGGTAAATTTGTGGATGCGTTTAATACTTATGAAGGAACATACCGTAAATTCTATAATGAGACTAATTTAGCTTTGATGATTGTTCGTTAAACTCGTAACATAAAATTTGTCATCGCACAAATACCTAAAGTACACATTACACACATTAAAAATTTTGTCGCATAAAGACAAAGCAGAAAGCATTTTTTTAAAATAATATACAACAATTCTAATTGTAATGACTTCCTCTTCAACCATTTCTACAACCCACACAAATGTTGCCACAATCCAAATAAAACTCCAACCCATCATTAAGGCTAAAACTTTACGAAACTTGATCAAATCAGGAATCCGAACATTTCTCTCAGAATCAATAAATTTCTTACGGTTCTGATTAGCCTCAGAATAAACAGCCATTCTATCCCACCATTCAATTATTGCTGATTCTCTTAAACGCTCACTAGTTTGAATCATCCAGTGTCGATTTACTGTATGCATATCGTAGTAGACAGGCTTCGAGTCTATTTCATCTGGCACATAAAAACATTCGATATTATATTTTTTAGCAGATGCTCTGAACTGTTGTAAATACCAGTCCTTCCATTTAGCCTCCCAATCCCAGGATGACTTTAGGGGGACCGAATCACTTAAAGAAATTTTAACTTTTGTTTTATTTTCCTTTCTACAAAAATTTGAAACAGAGAGCCAGTGGCAAGGTTTCCACACGCCGTGGGTAAATCCATTCGCTAAAAGTTCGTTTATTGTCCTAAATGGTTTTAATTCCTCCTTTACTGTAACCATTCCAGTTATATTTATTCCATACAATGTGAATATAAATGTAGCCCCAGCAGCAAATATAAAATAAACTCTTAAGTTCCTTTTCCTAGCTGACTTCGCAAGAAAACATGAATTTAAAAATGCCCTCACATTCATGTTGCCATTTATCATGGTAAACAAAGCTGCACAAGTACTCCAGCATAACCCAAGCAACATCCAACTTGATCCTGTAAATGATGCTAACCAAACATTATAGTTAACTAAGCTTTTTGGGTTGTAACCATCCTTGTAAACGCAGTAGTAGTAGATTGTTCCTGTGAAATGCATTAAATACAGAGTAGAAACATGGTTGCTGGCCCAATTTAAATCTTTTTCTTTCTGACGCAGAAAATTGGAGTGATAATGGTAGCTGGAATATGAAATGTTGTGTACTTTACTGAGCTCAGCTGCCATCATTGCACTGGCCCAACAATGATTAGCAATCGAAAGCAGTTTGTACCGTCGTTTTGCGTAGATAAATTCACACAGGTACATATCAGACTCTTTGGTTTTTTTAACGCTATAAGGACTAAAGGCAGGTATCTTTATGTTGTTGCCAGACCGGAATAATTGCTTGTGGAACTTTTTCAATCCTTGATTAACTGCAAAGATTATCCGTAAGTCGCTGTATGTCTTGGGAAATCCGGTTTTGCAGAATAAGTTACAGTAAATGTGGAATATGGGTTCTGGCTGAAATTTAACGAAAAGTTTTAAGGCTGGACTGTTTCTGAAGTAACCGTCTTTCATGTCGTCCATCGATCGTACCATTTTCTGCAGACACTTTGGTGGTCCTAGTTTGATTCGTAAATATTCTATCAAATTTACATTAAAATCGTAAGCAATCATTAACACTAATGTATCCGGTCTACTCATCAGAGTTCTAGTGACACTAAATCGTTTGTTTGACAGTAGAGATTCATAGGAGATAAAGATAATATGGACTGGTACAATAATCACTGGTATTGTCTGAGCTGTGTATCTATTAATGCACAAAGGGTATTGGATACCAAAGGATTCATTAAAAACTAACTGCACTTGTTGCAAATCCCGCGGGTACGAAATATTCCTAGGAATTGTTTCTAATCCGTGAAAAATATAAATCGCCGAAAATATTGAATTGACTTGTTTTAACATGGGTTCCAAATGCAAGTTACAAGTTACAGGATGAGCTGAATGGAGAATGCAACTTAAAACTATAATTAAATGCGTCATTTGGCGGTTAACACACATTTTGTCGCTGAATTAAAATTGTAGAAATACAAGTCCTTTTAAAAAATCCGAGACATTGCAAAATGAAATATGTGGTTCAATAAAGACAATGTTTTATCTGGAGCGGCTACAATATGTCTACTTTATACCACGCATTTCTGCAGCAGTCGACATAAAGACACGGTTCAATGGCAGCGTAATAGATACTCTATTTTGAATTATTGTTAAAAGACAAAAGTATTCTTTTTTTTAGAATAAACGATGCTTGAGAACGTTTTTCAAGTTCAAATTTTCGAAGTTCAAGATTCAAGTTTTTGATAGGATGTTAAAAATATGCTTTTGTTGTTAGTTACCTTTTAATCCTTCAGTTTTTATGCTTAAATGTCGGCTCGTGTACCATTTCTGCTTATTTTTATACCACTGGCTTGACTAGTTTTTGGCATCACCATCACACGACTTTTTCGTATGTATACGCTTCTTAAGTTGCTGTAGTTTAACATTTGTTTCGCAAAATAAAAGCGGTGCTCTTAAAAAGTAAATATAGCCACCAGAAAATATAAATTTCATGGGCTCCGTGTTTGTGTTTCTTTTATGCAAAACATTTACAAGCAGCAATTAGGATCTGAACACTATATCGTCCAATGTTTACGTGAAAAATATCCTACTTTAAATTTTAATCTGTTTACGGGAAATATTAAATAACTAATAAGCTTTCAAAATTACAGTTGGCTTATGCTAAAATTTTACGCTTTTGCACTTTTGCATGTTTTTATAGGCAGGTAGGTAAAACACAAATTTTGGCAGTGCTAATTTTCAATCGGTTGGCTTTGCTGCTTATCAGAACTGTTTATAACTTGATCCTTTTAAGATAACCGCTTTTAAAACTTTCTACATTTTGATTTAAAAACTTTAAAAGGAAAGACGTATACTAGCGCTTCAATTCTATCAAACAAAATTGTATGTAAAGGAAAATAAACCATAATTATTCAAAAAGCAGCGTGTAGTAATTTTTTAACTCACGATATTTTCAACTGATAGTGCTCAGGCCATGCGAAATAGCTTTTTGATTGGTATTTCATGCAAAAACCTTGCTTTTAAATACAAACAAGAGTTTCGAGGTAATTTTTTATGATGATTATGGCTTTCAAAAGTATTCGGTAATGTCCAGAAAAACATATTATTTTTGTCAGTTCTGGGGGAGGTTCTCCGTAAATCCGATTTGGCTAGATTGTCTGTGGGAGTGACGGGGTGTTTAGATACTTGAGATAATAGCACAACAAACAGTTTACAAAGTAAAGAGGCAACCAGCTAATTTTCTTTCTTTGTAGAACCAAATTCAAGCACGATAACCTTATTAAATGTATATACAGTGCATTTTAAATAAATCTGCATTCAGTTCTGTAGTTTGTAGAATGATGCTCTTTGAGATCAATTTCTTAACGGTAGAATTTAAGTCAACTTGAATTTTAATCTGAGGCAATTGAATCTTTGCTGTAGGCTCGGAATCAATGCATTATCAAATATTTTGCAAGCAGCATAAGCTCTAACAATATATTGTGATACTTGCAAATGCATACTAATTAAATATTCCCAAAATATTAGGAAAAATTATCTTCGGTTCTTTAGTAAGTTGGATTTTGGAGTTCTGTACATCAGGTTTTAGTTAGTCGCCATGGTGATGTGATGAGGGCCCTCAAGGTGGGGATGTTCATCATACTTTATGAAAAACTTTTATTAATAGATCGATAAACGTATCGCACATCTTCTGCTTACCAAATTTATTTTTATTTATCATTTCAAGTCGTTTCACCACTTTTATAAATAATTGTGTCCTGTTGTATCCATACTTTAAGTACTTTTAATGCAGATATTAAATTTTATGATTTTTTGACACAGTAGCAAACATTCATTATTTTCCCTACGAAGCGGTTTTTTTATGTCGTGCCCAGACTTTATTTTGCTCTCATTTTTTAACGATTTGACATACTTTATCATAATAATTTATTTAGAAATGTGTATATATTATAATTAACTCAATATTAAATACGCTAACATATTGTTAACTTAAAATATTTTGTCAAACAAATATTTTTAAGCTCAATAACTCCATTGTAAATACTCAAAACAGTATCAATGTGCACAAAATCTGCCATCGCATAATTTGATAGCGTAAGCTCTACAGAAATGTAAAAGTTTTTCCCTGAGGAAACTCAATGCATCGAGTTTTTTCTTAAATAATCTACAGTACTTTCTATGGTTATCTTCTTCCCCTCAATCATTTCCAAGGTACAGATCAACGTTGCCACAATACAAATTATAGCCCAACTTATCATCAAGGCCAAAGCCTTTCTGAAGTTGATCAAATCAGGACATCTTGCACTTTTCTCATTATCAATGAACGTCTCACGTCTATGATTTTCTGTGGCATATTGAGCAATGCCATTCCACCAATCATACAATCCTGACTCGCGTATTCGTTCACTGGTTTGAATCATCCAGTGTCGGTTTACTGTATGTATATCAAAGAAGATAGGTTTAATGTTCACTTCTTCGAGCACATGAAAGCACTCAATGTTATATCTCTTAGCTTCTTTCCTGTATATTGGCAAATACCAATTCCTCCATCTGCTCAAGCCCCTCCAGGTGTACTTTAGTTTTACCCAATCCTTTAATTGAATCCTAATTTCCGTTATATTTTCAATTCTGCAGAAATCTGATACGTTGACATAATTGCAAAGATGCCACTTGCTTACAGTAAAACCATTTGCGGAGGACTCATTAATTGTGTTGAATGACTTTAACTCCTCTTTGACAGTAACCATGCCAGTTATATTTGATCCATAAAAGAAAAAGAGACACGACACTCCGACAGCCAATACAAAATGCATTGTATAGCTCCCCTTTGTGCTTGAGTGAACAAGAAAATATGACTTGAAGAATGCCTTCACATTTATATTGCCGTGAATTACAGTCACCAAAGCCGCACAGGCGGTCCAGCATAATACCAGTAACATCCAACTGGGCCCTGTGTAAGGTACCAACCAAATGTTTAAATCGATTGTGCTATTCGGAGTGTAACCTTTGCTGTACACGCAGTAGTACCAGATGGACCCTGAGACGAACTGTAAATACAGAGACGTGGTTGCTTGCCCATTCTAAATTTCCATCTTTCTGAAAAAGGAAATTTGATTGGTAAGCGTATTTAGAATATGAAACATTGTGTTCTTTGCTAAGCACGACTGCTAACATTGGACTGGCCCAACAGTAAAGAGCTTCTTCGAGACTTTCATAACGTCTTGTTTTGAAGATGACATCGCAGAGAAATTGTTTAGATCTGCTGTGGTTTCTCTTCATTTGTTTAGTCGTGTCAAGAAGATAGGCAGGTATTCTTTCATTGATGCCATACCAAAACAAATTTTTATGAAAATTTCTAATACTTCCAGTAACTGCAAATATTTCATTAAAGTCGCTGTATGTCTTGGGAACTTCTCCTTTGCAGAAGTGGTTGCAGTAAATCTGAAATCTAGGCCCCGGCTGAAATTCAACAAAAAGTTTTAAAGCAGGACTGTTTTTGAAGAAATCATCTTCTATACCATTAATAGATTGCAGGTTCTTCGGTGTATATTGCTGTATTCGTAAATTCGCACGTGAAGTTTCCAACGTATTTACCTTGATATTACTAATAACCATTAACACTAATGTATCCGGACTACTCATCAGAATTTTTGTGGCACTATATGGGCTGTATCTAACAAGTAGAGATTCATAGGAGGCATATATTATATGGGCTGGCACTTATTATACGGTTTATAAGTTGTGGCGACACGAAGCCACTTCCATCATCATTCTTCTTTTACTTCTTTTACGCAATTTGTATTTTACGGCAAGAAGCCCAAACTTATTGCAAAAAGGAAGAGGGGCATTGAATCATCAGGGATTATGGAATGGTGGAGCAAATTTGGATTTAGAAACTTTGGATTATTGTTGAACGTTAGATAATGGTTTTTATTGAATAAGCAATATGTAGCTTTTGGCATCTTCATTGTCATTATTTTAATACTTAAAATGACTTATATAAAAAGGTTGGGATTCTATAAAGCCTATACTTCAATAATACACTTAAAGTAATTACTAATTAATTATGCAGAATTATGCATTTATTTTCAACAAATCAAGTGGTTCATCTTACCTTTACCTATTTGCGTACATCTGGAAAGTAGCTCACCGCACTTTTATTTGTCACACCAATTATGTTACGGTTGATTCAGATTACTATTTAGTATTGGTACTGCTAATTATAATCTTTAAGATGACTTTGCATCAAAAGTTAATGGTAAGTTAGTAATTTTTGTCATTTTCTTTAGTAAACTTCATTGACTCTCTCAAAACCATAAATCTTTGAGACAGTGGCACGAACAACTAATAAAACTTTGAGCATCAAACTCGAGCTAACTTCGATACATTCATAAACTATTAGTGCAATTAAGCACACTAAACTAATTTTTCTTATGTAAACTATTCATAACGCTGAAAATTTGCATATAATTTGTCATCGCATAAATACCTAGCGTACTCAAAGCACACTTCTGATATCCTTTTCATGAACAAGCTAAGATCATAAAGCATTCTTTTTAAATAATAACAAACACAATCTTTTGTAATATCCTCTCCCACGATTACTTCTACAATACACACAGATGCTGCCAGAATACAAATTAAAATCCAACCAATCACCAAGGCAGAAATCCTTCCAAAGTTGATTAGATCAGGATACTTTTTATTTTTCTCATTATCAATATATGCGTCACGTTTCTGATTGGCGGTAGCATTTTGAGCAAGGTCTTGCCACCAATCATACAATCCTGCTTCCGTTATAAGTTGACTTGTTCGAATCATCCAGTGTCGATTTACTGTATGTATGTCAAGGTAATATGGCTTCAAGTCAACTTCTTCTTGCACATGATAGCACTCAATGCTATATTTTTTGGCTGACCTTCTATATAGTGGTAAATAATAGCTCGTCCATCTTGCCTCCCCCTCCAAGACGATTTTTTATACACCCAGTCTCTTAATTCAATTCTTGGTCCTTGTCCACAAAATTGTTCTGCACTGCTTTGGCCGCAAGTGCGCCATGACCCGCGACTAAATCCATTTGCGAAAAACTCATCCATTGTTTCAAACGGTTTCATCTTCTCTCCGCCTTGTCTAGTGATCTTGCGAGTTGAATTTATTTCGTAAATGGTGAGAACACTTGTAGCCCAGACAGCTAATAAAAAATAATTTTTCCATATTCTATTTTTATTTGCTTTTGCAAGAAAACAGAAAAATGTCTTTAAATTTACTTTCCCGCTCATCATAGCTACTAAGGTTGCACAAGTAGCTAAGCAAAATACTAGAAAAGTGCAACTTGACCCTGCAAGTGGTGCTACCCAAATCTTATGGTCAACTGAGCTTTTCCGGATGTAGTCTTTCCTGTTAACGCAGTAGTACAAGACATGTCCATAGAAAAAATGAAAATACAGAGTGGAGACATGGTTTCTTGCCCAGTTTAAATCATACTCCCTCTGATAAATAAAATTAGGTTCGTAGTGGTATTTTGAATACGAAATGTTGTGTACTTTGCTAAGCTCAACTGCATGCATTTGACTGGCCCAACAGTGATTAGCTTCTTCGAGAAGATTATAACCTCTTGTTTTGTAGACAAAATCACACGGATACTTTTTGGACTTGCTGTTTTTCATCATGAGGTTGGTCGAGTCTAAAATATTGGCATTTATTCTTAGGTTATTACCCGAAGAAAACAATAGCTTATGGAAATTCTTAACACTCTTTACAACTGCGATAATTTCTTTTAAATCGCTGTACGCCTTGGGAATTTCAGGTTTGCAGAAGTGGTTGCAGTAAATGCGAAACTTGAGTTCTGGCTGAAATTCAACAAAAAGTTTAAGAGCAACACTGTTTCGAAAGTAACCGTATTCCATGTCGTCATCCAACTTTTGGTTTCTCTGTAGGCACTGTTGAGTTCCTAACTCTACACCTGAATTCTCTATTGCGTTTAAAGTTTTATCCCTAACAAGCATTAGTACTAATGTATCCGGTCTACTGAGCAACCTTTTGGTAGCACTTAATTGCCAGCCTGAAAGTAGAGATTCGTATGAGCTACAAGTAATATCAACTGGAACAATAATCGTTAGTGTCCTCGGTTCTGTGTATTTAAATCTAAACCAATAAATTTGGATTCCGTAAGATTCACTGAAAATTAACTGTGTATTCAGTAAATTGATAGGGTAAGAAATTTCTTTTTGAATTGTCTCTAATCCGTGAAAAATATAAGTTGCCGACGAGTCGACTCGTTTCAACACAAGTTCCAAGTCTACGAGGCAAGTTGATCTAATAATACAACTGAATAGTATTGTCAAACGTATCATTGTACTGTCAGCAGACATTTTAAATCTCGGTTGGTCACGTAGGTTTAACAAAATCAAATCAAGGAAATAAATGTCGGTTAACTTTCTCCGTGTAAAAATTGTGTAAAAGGTAGAGAGCAATCTAAGACAAAAACAAACTGACAAAATCTTGAGATTTTATTGCACTTATTTTCACTTTTCCTTTGTTCTCCGTTGATGATCACAAACTTTCAAAATATTTGGGTAAACAGTTATCAGAACTGTTTTATATGGAATCAGGAATTGGGAGTTATTCCATATACGCTATTATGTAGGTAAAGCACGATATGCAATATGACACAGTTTCACGCGATTAACTTAGCGGGTTTTTTTAAACACAAAATCGCCTCATTACTCTTACTTTATGCGCAATATGTATTTTTAACTTGTTGCAGCTTCATATACGTTTTTAAAAATTAAGAGAAAACGACCTAATATGAAATCTACAAGATGCTAAATACAAAGAGAACTTTGCTCTAGAAGTAGCGTCTTTAAAAACAATTTTTAGTTTAGTAATATCTGCATTAAATGTTAAATGTACGTCATAAAAATAACTTTAAACGATATAAAGAGTCCTACCAATTCCACAAGACTGAAAAGCAGTCAGTATCCTACTTGTTTTACTTTCAAAGTTTGAAAATGTTATGGTAAAACGATAGATTTTACGTAATTTGATGATATATTCCGGTAAGGCAATAGTCTCAATGCTAAAAAGAATTTTTGTACCATATATGATTAAATATACTGTCTTCTTAATTTAGTAAGGTTTCTAAAATTTGAATGCATCCCATCATTGACTTTGTCAAATACCAGCCTGCACAAGAATGTCAAATTCTGTTGTGTAAACAACTACATGAAGTATAACACCATAAATATTCGGCAAGCAGTCTACGAAAAGACGCTAGATTAGTAACTGATTTGGCTACTGTTAAGCATGTAATGTGTAACAATTATATCTGATAATATAAAAGATCAGTACTGGGATTTATATATCTCTGAGTTAAATTTTTTACGCAATAGCGTAATAAAAATGAAGAAATACTGCAGTTGTGGAAGTGAAAAAATTAAATTTGTATCTGAGAAAAATAAAAACCTGAGATAAAATCTTATGAGGTTATATTGCTACGAAATATTTATGCTGCCGAAAAAATATGTCTTCAATCTACAGCACCTTGAAAGAATATATTCAGGTTAGTCAACCTGTTTTTAGATGACAGTCGACACAAACAATCTATTCTAAAATACAACCAGGTTGTTTAAATTGTTTTTAAAGTTTATATTTAAAATGAAATAAGACTGGCGCGACTACTTTTCCATGTGTACTTGTATCTAACAAACACGAAGTCCATATTTTCTTTTTTCAGTCGGTAAGCTATGTTGTGTTTTAACATGGCCACATTCTGATAGCACAATAACATTCTTCCCGTATTCCAACCGTGTTTGAAATTTAATAATAGTATATGTTTTTAGCTATCTACATACGTAATTTCCTTTTACTAACTGCGCAGCAAACTCTTGTCCTGTTTACTCGTATATTTAGCTTTTTTAATTAACTATACACGTGCATCCTGTTTTCAAGTTTGGAATGTTAATAGAAACCTGCTAAGACTGAAATGCTTCGGTTAGCATATTGCATGTCGTCGACCAACATGTAAAACCTCACAAGTAAAAAAGTTCAACAGCTCAATAGCGTACAACGGTTTTTTAGGGAAATTAAGATTCTATATGCAATGAAAAGAGCAGAAAATTTCCAATCGATTGGTGTGTGCATTGTGTACGGAATATTGAAAATTAAATTGCATGTTCAAAAACAGATTTGCTCGTATAATTTTATAAACTATGGGGCAAGTAGCATGGTAACAACTTTTTTTACAAATTGATAAATTCATAGACGTCTTATTTGTTGCTCATCAGCAGAGGCTGAGAAGCTAGGTTTTCACTTATTTTTTTGGATGTACATATCGCAAAAACGTTTGACATGCAAAAAATCATGTAAAAAGAGGTCATTTGACGCTTGGAAATTTGTCTTAAAATGTCATAGTTTGGACATATCTTGCAAACGTCCTAAAACATGCATATTTTAGGAATTTCTAGCATGTTGTTTGCAAATTGGCTTCCAGAATGTAGTGTATTTGCATTTTATTTAAATAATCAATTTAAATCTATTAATGAAAATTCTTCACTCTTGCCTACGTGACCAAAATGTCACCTACCTTTAGCCTTGAGAGCCAATTAAGCTTCTCACCTCATGTTCACTTCTACCTATAGCTCAATTCTTCTGTAAGAAATTACTGACTCTCTTCTTGCTCTCTGTCGATTAAAGATCTAGCTCTTTACCTAGAAATCCTGCGCGTGCCTACACACTCATTTATGCTCATGCTCTCTAGCATCTAAGCATCTCACAAATATAACACAGAGTATTAAAAAATAAAACGACAAGAGATGGACAAAATATTCAAATTTTTTTATACTATTGGTCTTATTGGGACTAAATTTACCAAAACTGCATCTATAAGTGTTATTATAACGAATTCATAGCAAGTGTATGTCTGCTGCGCAATTGAAAGCGCAAAACCTTTGCATGGGATGTTCCAGTCGTTCTATAATACGTACAAGAGTAAATGTGCTGATTATGTGCCTTTTAATTTTGCCTAATGTCTATTTGCTACATATTTATATAGTTGATTCGGCTGAGTCTTTCAAAGGTTCTTTTACAAAAGTCAATTTTCACAGATAAACGAGTCAACTTTAGGGAGTGAGTCAGAAAACATGATTGTAAAAACACTGTAAAATAACGCATATTGTTGCTACGCTGGCCCTGATACCAAACTGGCGCAAGATAAGAAACTTTAAAATGAACTTGATAAGCCAAAGTGAATTGTGTAGCACATATGTTTTTTTTTATTTTTTGACGAAAAATGTATTTACTTTCCCAAATAAAGCAAAATTACCACCAGCAAAATATTTATTTCCCGTGACTTAGCTACTTGCAATTCATATAGCTCCTCAATTTGCTCTCAGGTACTTGCTCGCTTTATTCTAATTCTAACAAATTGGAACGAACGAACTGGAAATAAAATAACTGACAATTATTTCTCTAACGATAGTCATATTTTGACCTAAATTGTCCTGTCTTAAAATGTCCATTTAAGGTCTGTCCCACTTAAAAGGAATATTTTTTATTTTCTTCATAATTTTTTATGGAGTTTTTATGGATTTTATGGAGTGCAATGATTCTGGTTTTGATATATATTATAGAGTAACTCATGCTTATTCTACACACAAAGTTTTAGACTCGCATGATGCTGCATATTTGAGTAGCATGACAGTTTCCAAAAAAGGTCAAATTTGGCTGTCCCAAAAGAAGGAATATTTTTCAATTAAGTGTATGTTTAGCGAACAAAAAGATCATGAAATTACGCAAATTAAGGAAGATAACCTCCCTTTCTTATAATCACTTCAAAAATACGATTTTTCATTGAATCTGAAAGATGTTTCAGAGTCTCTTGAGGAATACTTTCCCATGCCTCATAAATAGCTGCAAGAAGCTCGTCACGGTTGTTGTATTGGCGTCCATGGATGTAAACTCGACGTGACATCTCAGCCCAAACATTTTCCATGGGGTTTAAATCAGGACTGCGTGCTGGCCAAGGTAAAAGTTTCACTTTTTTGGCTGCAAAAAACTCCCTCGTTGACGCACTCGCGTGAATAGGAGCATTGTCTTGCTGAAATATCCAGCCTCTCCCTCCACACTTGGCACCTTTACCCAGTAGATTGTTCTGTATGATCTTCTGGTAACCTTCAGAGTTAGTTTTGGTGGGCATGGTTGCCAGATTTGTCCTTCCAATCGATCCGAAGGCTCCCCACATCATGATTGAACCACCACCTGTTAATGCATTAAAATTGGTTATCATTTAAACAATGTATAAAGATAAAACAATGTAATATAAATACTATTCTAATATAAAAAGACTAAATACTTACCTCCTTGACGCTTGGAAAAGATTTCCGGCTCCTTTCTGAGGTCATGCCAATAGTGAGAGTATCCGTCTGGTCCATCGAGGTTGAATTTTTTTTCATCACTGAAAACAACTTTGCCCCAGTCCTTGTCTCCCCATGTCATATGAGTTTTTGCAAACTCCAGACGAGCATCCTTGTGTTTTTGTGTCAGTGGTGGTTGTTTTAACTTTTTTCTCCATTCTATTGTAGGATTTTCAGTTAATCTGCGATGCACTGTGCTTTTAGAGACTTCAAACGGAAGCTCACGCTGAATTTCTCGAACAGAGTATTGCCCTGTTCTTGCTAAATTAACAATTTTCCGGTCGTCCCGATGCGTTGTGACTTTGGGGCGACCTGCACTACGTTCTAAATGTCGTGTATGGACATATTTTGAAACACTGCCCTGTGTGCATCCTACAATTTCTGCTATTTGGCACTGCAAAAAACCTTGGTCGTGAAGGGCATCAATTTGCCCCTTCATGTAGTCGGAAAGAGGAACTCCGGTAGGCATGATGAGAGAAAAGCTTAAACTAATCATTATAAGATTCATGGGACTCAAGGTGGGCGGATATTTTTTAAGAAAAATATATTTATATGACCAATATTCCTTATTTTGGGACAGCATATTTTGGAGAGTTTTACTTAAATTGATTTATCTCCCTTTGACATCTACGTAGCCACAAGACGACTTGCATGTAAATTGATCATGAGTATGCCTATACTTATACATCAGAACCGGATGGCTCTCATTTATTAATTAAGAGTAATTGTATATTTAAAAAATATTCCTTCCAAGTGGGACAAACCTTATGTATGTCTGTGCACGCGATAACTTTCGAACGCTTAATTCGATTTTAATGAAATTTGGTAAAAATGTTTCTTGTGACCCGAGGAAGAAGCCTATTGATTTTCAGCTTCCTGGGTCAACTCCTTCCCCCCCGGGGGAAAAGGTCAACAGTTTTTTAAATGACAAGCTATAGCTTGTGATACCTCATTGAAAAGCTACTGATGAGTACATCATTTTGGTGTATTCGATTTTGATTTA
>JAQIXW010002851.1:0-14377 GCA_034700685.1 Willowsia buskii | reverse complement strand
TGATTGAATGAGCATTGAATAATTTCTAGCGGATGTACATGGCCAAGCTTACTTTTCTATTCAGAAATAATATGATAAGCACAGGTACACCTATTTAGATATAAGTTGGAACAGCTGAAGATATGTATAAAAGCCCCGTCATTTGTATGATGAATCACGTGCAAATATTTTCATGCAATTATGTATATACCTCTGCAGTTGGTTAATATAACTTGGTAAAATTATGAGATTTAGTGATACAGAGGTTCTGGTTAAACTTCCTATACTATATTCTTATGTACTATCTTGGACGTAATAATACATTCCGATTATGTTTTAATTTGTTCTTGCACTTTTGCACAAATATCTAAATGAAGAGGGCCGGAGGATACTCTAAATTAATTTTACTCTCCATAATTCTATGATGCTCACTTATTATGTTTGCTTTTCCTTGAGAAACCTTACATGAATCAAGTTATACAAGATATTTTGCTACTTTTGTGAGAAGGGAAAGTTATTTCTATACAATCACTAATACTAAACACGTAAGGACAGAAAACTGAAAATAAGAGACTAAAAAGTTGTGTGAAAGTAATAAGGGTTGTGTGGGGATGTGAAATGCAATCTAGCAAAAGGGTTGTGTTTTTTGTAACTTCCGGACCGAGTGTCGTGGAATTTCATGTTAAGCAACATAATATTATTTTATTTAAGCAGCAATTATGTCGTGGTTATACCAAACAAAACGAATCTGCAAGTGGAGTATTAGTGCTGACAACTTACCAGTTAACATATATGCTGGAAATTGAAGACAAAGAAAGGAGTGAAGTTTCTGTGTAACGGACAATATATACATACTTACAATATACACCTTTCGCATACGTTTCCCATTTATATGTATCACGTACCTAAGTAGTGTTAGAGGATGGATCCGGAAAACCCGAAAGCTGGCCGAAGAAAAGGCTTGAGAGGGACTGCGCAGAGCAGAATCATCTGGAAATGGTAAAAATTTTAGCAGGAGTAGCTGCTTTTGATGCAGAATGCAGAACTCATCTTCATGTCTTCATTGTAGCATACTTTCTTCCTCATTATGACTGCATACACACATTTAAGACCTTTCTCTTCCGTTTCTATTTATAAAACATCAGATTGAATGGTGCGCAAATATTTTTCTGAAGACATTCCACTGTGAAAGTGTGATTTTAAATCAGTCTTTTTAAACTTCATCATGACAAATAAGCTACAATTGAGTACAAATTTCTTACTTTTAAGTTTTAGCTTATTGGTTTATCTAGGTATGTAGAAAAGCATAAATTTCGCAGGGTACAACACATTATTTTAATTCGGTGAAAGTTTAAAAGTGTAACTCGTATATACTTGATATTTTTCCTAGCTTGGCAGATAGAGGCAAAGGAGAAGTCAATCGAGAAAATGATTGAGGATTCAAAGAATAAACAAGTAACCAGTTTGAGATGTCACGTGTGCCATTCCGAAATGAACGATTCGTGCTTTAACTTTACTGAGCAAGGTGATGGGTTCATGGGATTCCCTCGTAGCTGTGAAAGTGACCAACTTATGTGTGTGGTAAGGAAACTTATACTTGAAAACCATTTCAATAGTAAAACATTCATTTTAGGGTTGAAAATGTCAAGTCGGTTAAGTATATTATGCACTGAGCTGTGTGTCGTTTTAATTCATAAATGTGTTACTAGTTATCATACTTTTCACAAATCGCATTTGATTACAGCACAGTATAATGCAAAGCATTTGTATTCCCGTTTCATAAAAAAATATAAACCCAGTTCAAGTGTATAATGGCTGAATGACAAAACAATAATTAATGGTTCTCTGCAGGTGAAAAAATTTGCGTTCACGTCAACTGATGGAAATGGTGCAACTACCCCTATGAAGACTTTCTCAGTCAAAAGGAATTGCACAAAAAGATGCGAGGATGGTTGTGTTGTGATGGGAGAGAGAACTAGATTGTATGGCCATTCAAAGTTTTCTTCCATTCTAAAGTTGCATGAATAAATTTAAATCATCAGACAAAGACTGCTCATTCATCTATAAAATAATATTCTTTTGATTGCTCTTAGATATGTTTGCTCTCAGTGTTGTTCAACACCACTATGTAACGTGGGAAGTGGTTCCAGGTCAATACATTCTCACATCGAAAATTCATTCCAGTATTTCCTTACCTCTGTCGCAAACGTGGACTTTGTCATTGGAGCGCTTATTCGAATGTGGAGTGCATTAGAAATTTCTTGCTTACTGTCCCTTCGACTATTCACTTAATTTTTTTTTAATGAATTCGCTTCCGACATCCTTCCGTGGTCCAAGAATTATGCGATTCCAATCTAATCCAGGTCAATTTTTCTATTGTGCTATAAATACGAATTATGGTGCTGTAGATTTTAGAGCAATAACTAATAAAGGAAAATCGTAATCTGTAAAGAACACTGCGAAACGGTAACATCCAGTGGGAAAATTACATGTAATCTTTTGGTCCTAAGATGGGATTGTTGTACGTTTTAATAAGAATAATCACGTCTTATACACTGACAACTATTGTGCAATTCATTTATTATTTTGAAATCCGTGTCATATGTATGATATTCTAATAAATAAATGAATAAAAGCGAAATTAACAAGTTTTAATGGATTTTATTTTCAATATCATCAACTTATTATATCATTAATAGTTTGACATAGTTAAATATTTTCCATCTTCGAAACGATTTAACATGGTTTACCCGCAAGTTGCATCATTTATAATAGAACACCTACCAACTACTGGCGTTAATAATACTTTCACGTTTAGTAAAACAGCTCAAAGGCTCAACGTTACGTCTTACATGCTACATCATACCCTTTAAATATTATTACAGAAATTTATAGATTGAAGAAGGAATATTATGCACAAACAGTTTATAGGTCGCAGTTCAGAAAAAGCATGCATGCATGTTATATGAATGTATGTATTATATGTATGTATATAGTTTGAAGGCACCTGTCCAAACCAACCGTTCCTACAATGTACGCTATAGTGCTATATTAATGAGGCAATACATACCATAGGTAAGTAGGTGGAATAGCGTATTTACGTAACGCATGCTGGCATGCTTTCTTCTCGGGTAAGCTGGTTCCGTGTGGAAAAGCTCACTCATTCTTACAATAAACGGAATAAACTGTCACTTGCGGTTGTAAGCAAAAAACAAAGTCTTGTATATTTTAGCATATAAGCGTGCACACTAAGTTCCCAGTTGTGAAAGTACACATGCGGTGAGTTTTCCTTCTTCAATTTGTACGTCTAAGAATAACAGTTTGTCTATTACTTTTAAAAAGTTTTAGAAGAGTGTTGATAAGCAGTTTTCAAAATGTGGTGAAGGTGAAAGTTGTTCTGAACTTAGCATGGTTTATATTCTAGTGGTATATGAGCTTTCCTACATTAGAACTGGCAAGCGTAATGTTTTTAACTTTTCATCTAAGGCATCCTTATTTGTGGTTCTTAGTAAGTACATAAGTACATTAGAGGGTAACTAGCATAATATAGCAGAATAAAAATCAAACTAGATTTGGTAACAGATAATATATGTATTTTAATTTTGGTTTTGCTATAAGAAGCACAGGGTTTTAGTACAATAAAATCTATGTATATGACATAAACATTTAACTAAACGTATAATGAATTTCGATTTCTTTTCAGAAATGTTTCTTAATCTACAAATCTTTGGTGATAGCTGCTCTCCAGTGGTTAAAATACCCAATTCACATCATCTAATAAAGCTAACATGGTACAAAAACCAGCTAAACAATACATACACAATAACCTACATTTTTATCATACAGATTTGGAAACATGATGGTTCCTTACACGAGTCCTCAGTCCTCACAGGTAAAATCAAACATCCATAAAGCGCTATAATGCGGGTCCATTTCAGGGAGCACCACCGTAACTCTTTTATAAGTAAAGGTATAATCAATATCAACCGGTTGTGTTATGCCATGTTTTCTTATTTCTCGATTTCTCTATATCCAACATGCATGCAGTAAAACATTATCCATTGAGGATACAAGCTATTCACGCTACGCACAACTGGTAGCTATCCTAAAACTTTCCGTGTATTTCTAAATGCACCGTGACCTTTGAACTTTTATGATTCCCTACAACAGAGCTTATTATATGTACTTATCTTACACTCTTACTTCCACTTTCATCACTATCCGACTACCCCTTAAGAACGAACTGTGTATGAATTATACCACGTCAATCAGAAAAAATCTCATAATTTTTAATCCTTTGCAAAAAAATGTAACTAATAATTGTTTCGTAATATTATGTACTAAACGAATCGATAATTTTTTTTAACAAAAAAAAAGCTTTTTATACTTAGTTTATACATAGTTCACCAGAGAGAAAGAAAATACTATCTCATGACGCCCCAAAAAGCATTTTGATAATGTCAACAACACGACAACACCCAGCAAAAGCTATTCCCTAACTTTGCAATTTTAGAAATCATTACAATGCCGAAAAAAAGAAAATTTTGGTGGTTGTGAAGCCCAATTTTGAATTTTGCAAATCATAAAGAATGCTATAACCAGTCGCCTCACACACCATTAAAACATTAACACTTGCGAAGGTTCCTATACAGCCCTGTTACGCATTAATCGACATTAGACAGCAGATTATACATAATAAATGCATTACAAATTTCCTCTTTCCTGTAAGTCCTTCTTGCATAAAGTATCCCTTAGCTTCTAGAAACCGATCAATACCTCTACCATACACGTTCGTAATTATTTATGAAGCTTTATACTACCAACAAATTATGATAAGTATGGACTGTGTTGATACAATTAAGAACTAAACTCATTTGCAACAATTAGAGATGAGACAAATATATAACTCAACTACTTCATAGCAACAACAACAACAGCAAAATACCTTACGCTAATAATATAGCTTAGAACTAATAATGTAAACACTTATTATGTGAATAAAATACATATGCATAAAACGACCATACAATAAAAAGATTCTCAGCATGCCAGCATACTTTTAATCAGTGTAACATGATAAAAACCACCACCATGACATTCGATTCTGACATGGGAATAATAAAATACATAAACTAAACCAGTATTTTTGTTCCTTTCCCTATGTGTACGTGTATAAATATGATCATGACAAGAACAAGTTAAAAACAGAGTACTCTTCGCAGAAGAAAAATTTCATTTGACACGAAATGACATTGCCTTTTATTTCTTACCTTGATACTACAGAAGCACGTCGTATGAATAGCTTCCAGTTTCCAAAGATCATGATTAAAGATGATCTACACATCATACAAGTACATAAAGCACATCTCCTCCCATAACAATAACAAATACTGACTCACTGACAGACTGAACGAGCACTTCGTACTCATAAATGCTCCACAATATGGTAAAATATAGATAGTGACTCGTCGCATTGTCGCATTTGATGATACTCCTTTGTCTATGAGAAAAATTCAGTTCTCCTGTTTAACAATGAGTTCGTTAGGATGAGTCCGTATAAAGCAAATATTATACGAGTATAATTACAGCATCCTACCTAACATGTACTGTATAGGCTACTCAGACTTTTTACTTTTAGTTAAAGCACTAAATTGCAAAAGGAGAAGTTTTTGTTAGGCAACTTACATGTCTTCTTCTAATTCATCATTTGATTGACTTCGATCTCAAAATGTCGTGCTCCTCCATTATATGTGCTCAAACTTTCCCTTCTTTGTGTGTACATGCATTTTGGAAGATTATAAACTGGAGGCGAGCATTCATGCAATCGGAAATTGTGAAAAATCTCTAAAATGTATTTTTGGTAAGCACTGTTGTTGGCTGGATATGCTTGCGGTGGTGCGTAAGTACAAACGAAGGCGATGACGATAATAAGAAGAGATGCTTTGGCCTAATAAAGTGAAAATTAATCCTGTCTTTCAAAAAGACGTAAATTGAATTCCACTGACAGACAACTCATCCCTTTTTACTTTCATTTATCTATCTATCCGCCTATGCAGCAATTTCCCTTCATCAAAGGCATATTATTATATTGTGAATATATTCTGTTGGATCCTTTATACTCACAAGAAGCTGCTGGTTTTGAGTTTGTTGAATGAAGAATGTCTATTGCTTATTGCTATTAATATATGGGTTCTTCTGAAAGGTAGTTTCCCGGGAAGGTCCCGAAGAGACCCGTCCTCTGCGATGTACCTACAAACCATCCGTCATCACATTTCTCCAGAACGTGCACAACATCCCCATCCTGAAGCTCCAATTCATCTTCATGTGTGGGTTTGTAGTTGTACACTGCTCTATACCTGTTGATTTAAAAATATAACGTACGTAGTGAGTAATACGAAGAAATAAGTTCTTTAATAGGATTAGAAGAATGAGGCAAATCTTCCGTTTCCGAAAGTTGAAAGAAATTCTGCAAATGGCAAGTCATGATCGCATGCTGCTGATATAGCTATAAGCAAAAGTTTCCGTCCACACGCAGTCAAAATTTTATAATATGAGTTCGGCATGGCAAGTTAAATGAGGACCGATTGCTAATTAAACGGTTCTTGAATAGTTTGAGTTAGTTCAAATTATTTTGAGAAATTTTTGGCTTTAATTACGACGCAAGATGTAGTTGGTCCTGAGTCTGTGCTTTGTTTATCTAAACTCTAAGTTTAAAAGTTTGCCTAATTGATGGAGCAATGGCATGATCAAAATTGCTGCAAGTGTGATAGTGAAACTTATAAGAGCACATAGGTAAGTGGTAAACTTTTCAGCTACCGTTCGTTTGTTATCTAAATACACGACAAATACGCTCTGCGCTCTTGAAAACGTAAGTTTACAAGACAAGAAAACTAGGAGAAAACTTGCAAACAACTTTCATGGCGCCAATGATATTTTATCTGAATTTTCTCAAATACCTTCTAGACTACACACTACAATGATTCAGACTGAAGAACAATATGTTTTCAAACAGGAAGTAAGTAATTAAATCACATATTTTGTACCGACGTTCTCTAATTTTTTTAAACGAAAATCATCGTGGATTCATTTGGAACTGTTAATGTAACTGTATACTGCTAGCAAGCCCTTCTTACAATGTAAGACACAATCTAGAACTAGTAAACAAAGTTTCCAAAAGTAAAACCAAAAACAAAAGGAAGTAGACGTACGATGCCCACATGCCTCAAATTCCTTAGCCTGACCTTTGTTTTTCTACTGCGCATCTTGTACGTCATCGCCTATCGGAATATTTCATTACACGCCACGTAATTAAGACTATCTATCTGGGGGGCTGGTGGCTCACTAGAAGATTTTGAGGACTGGAGTATCATTCGAAAAATTGTGGGAGCTCACTTATTGCTTAAATATTTAATCATTATTTACGTTATCAATTACAAATTTGACCAAATTAACAGAAAAATTTAACATTCTAGACTATTTCCAGAATGTTACACGACAAAATACGGTTGACATTCAAGCTAAATGGAACACACGAGACACGAGACATGAGTCGGGTTTTTGACTACACGTATATATACATGCAATGACAAGGACGGTATACAGTAATACAGTATATAAGCAAAATATTAATTGACAAAATTATATAAAAAATTTCTAGATCTCCACATTGTAAAAACCATGTATTATCTCTTGTAAAACTGGTAAAACAATATTATTACAGTGTATACTGTACATTATATAAATAGTTGATAGTTTAGGTGCAGTGAAATCATCCATTCGTGGAAAAGGGTTATTCAAGCATTTGAAAGATATATAGGATAGGAAGAAATTGAGGTTTTACAACTTGCAAATAATAATAAAAACGAAACACAAAAACTTGCAAAAACCAAGCGTTTTCTTACGGAATAGGTTCAATTCGTGTGTCAATGGTCAGATTTTGGGCATATCTATTCCTTCCGGGATCAGTATAGGATCTACTTGTGTTTAGTTGATGCTGATTCTGATGGAGCATATTTTCTTTCCGGTATTGGTACTGACCAGATGAAGGAGAAACAACGGAAGAGCGAGCATTGATGAAAGCATCAATCTAAAGAAAATTGCAAACACAAAACAATAAGCAAAAAAAGGTTCTCCTGTTGTTGCCCATATAGCGTGAAGAGGTCGACCCACAACTTTATGTATGCACAGTATAAACATATAATGTTTAGACAAACACGAAAGAAACATCAAAGACTCATAAGACCAACCCAATCCCCTGCAGGAAGTTTGGCAAACAAAAGAAAACATCAATAAAATTTTCCCGAGAAAAACTCCCACGAAGTGAACTGTAGGTAATAAAATACTGTCTTGGTAGTGGCAACCAACAATCACGATGATAATCATTGTTTTCCTCGTGACGATGATGCTGGATGATATTATATTGAATAGGCAAAAACTATAAAACATATCTTATGACGGCAGGAGATGAATCCTATATTACACTTATAAATTTTGCACTGACAAGCTTGCATTATATGTGCTTATGTGCACATAGTTTGTATCTACATAAATCGCGAATTTATGGAGCGATGACAAGAGCATAATATGGGGTACATGTAAATACCAAGAGCACAAATTTAAGTTCAAAACCAAGTGACAAGATACTTACGTTTGACAAGTCAGTTCCGAGAGAGTATTCATTTGGTTTATACCCATGCCGTGAGGTATTGTACATCCCTCCACCGTTTTGGGTGACGAGACTGTGAGCAGCAGGAGCTCCGATGGGTTTTGGTGACTTGGAAGATGTCAGGTCCAACGATGAACCTGGCTCCCTGAGTACATGAACATAGCTGGCTGGAAATATGCCGCGTCGAGAGCCGATCCGTCCTTCATACCAGTTTCCGTCCACCTTTCTAGTTAGCACCACAGTCTCTCCTTTGATTATTGACATTTCCGCTGGAGTCGCAGCAGTAAAATTAAAACGAACTTTGGCTTGACCTTCAAGTGTTCGAGGGGCTACACGCTCAGCATCAAATGTTGAAGGTATTGCCTGTTTTGAAACATAATCATAGAAGATTGGATGAAAATTACGGGGAAATAAGCGTTTCCTTCTTCCTTTCCTTCCTACACGTACGCAAAAAATCATTGTACTTTTTGTTTCATTTCCGACATACAAATCAGTATGCACGTAACCACTAATTATAAATTTTTACACGCAAAGTCCCAGACTGAAACACAAGGCTAGACTAATGACAGCTAATAGGCCATACAAATATTATGCGTGTATGCCTGTTTTATGAGTACATAAATCTGACTCCTATACCTGAAGTCCTATATTGAATATAGCCTATATCCAATTCTGGTTAATTTGATTACTCTAATACTAGTTTAAAACGTATTGATACTTCGATAAATATCATAATACTGCGCCAGCGTAAATACGCTTCCTTGGCATATTAGGTGGCGAATACGATATACAAACTTATACTTATAGAAAGACATACAACATTATGTATGTAAAATTAAATGTTGTACCTACAAAGGGGCTTCCAAATTGCATGCGACTGATATTGTTATATTGTTTTATTTGTTTATTTAATATAAAAATTAGAGTGGCAAGGTTTAAAGAGGAGTGAAGCAACTTTGAATAGGAAGTTTGCCATGAATTTTCTCACGATAATCACGCTCACGTCTTTCAAAACAGTTTTTGATGGTCAGGATCAAGATTGCATTGGTTTGAGAGCATAAGGCAATCAACAATGTGAAGAATGTATTCGCTGGAGGATTTTAAAAAATCAGGAGACATATACTTGAAGCTCAAGCTCGGTCCAATGTGACTCATCTAACGAGTGCTTGATAATTCTATTCTATATATTATGATAAGTTTGGCTTCACTTGGATACTCATTTTTTTAAAAGAAAGTTACATCATTTCGCACTTGCGCTCACCACAATTGCTCCACAGTTTCATACATGTTTACAATGCATTCTGGAAGCCACCACAAAAATTCGTTTCACTTATCGTCAATTACGCTAATAACAATTCTCAATACCTGCTATGTATAAAATAGTGTAAATCATTATCGAGATGCAAGTTGAATCATTCTCCTTCCAGATCATATCTATGACGTTTGTATCTATTTTATTCACAATTCTCAAAAGGAATGATTCTTTCGTCCTATAGAATATGTTGATATACGATCCGTTGTTCCAGTATTGCATCAACAGCTTGCTTAGGGTTTTTTACAGAGGAAGCAATTATTTTAAACGTGAATAATTCGAGCTCGTTATGAAGAGCTGTGAAGAGTTTTTGACAGGGAGTTCCTGATTTGATGCACCAGTTGGTTGCAATATAATATCACACCTATGACCTAGATAATGATAATCCAAGCAATTTTTGGTGTTAGCATACCATAATTTGTGTTTGAGTGTTCAAGAAAGGTGTCGTGAGTGCTAGTGGAAAACAATTAAAAAAACATGCAGCCTTTACTGACATTTTTGTTATCATATTTACTGAATTTGAAGTTGGGTAAATACTTTAGTATTTAAAATATTTATTAGTAGACGTGATTAGAATTTAATTTGTACTTATCCGACGCATTGTCAATTATGTGTGCTAGGTCCAGGGGAATTCAAAGTTCATGATGATGCCTCACAAGTTAGAAAATTGGACAATGGATTTGTGAAAAATGGACTGTATGATTTAAATAATGGAGTTCGCTTTCGTCTTTACACAAGGTAGGTACATGGTACATCTACAAAACATTTATACGCTAATATTTTACTATACGATATTTTTGCATGTATTTAACAGTAAATGTTTTTACTTGTGCGGTCCATAATAAAAAAATGCAGGAAAAATCCATTATACGCTCAAGAGATCATGGTATGGGATAGACGTTCTTTGTTTTCGAGTAATTTTGACAATCGAAGATTGACAAAGATTTTCCTTCACGGATCTAATCACAGAGCAAATGAAATCAGACTTGACAAAGAAACGGCATATCTCCGGGATGCATACATTACATTCGCGGATGTCAACTTTATTCTCATGGACTGGACAAGACTAGCTGCACAGACTTACTTCCTAACAAATAATGGGGACATTGCAGCCGACCGACTGGCAAAATTTATGCTCTTTTTGAGTAATCATGGAACACCACTGGAATCAATACATGTCATTGGTCATTCTTGGGGATCGCATGTGGCAGGAGCTGCTGGGAGAATTCTCCGTGGCCGCATTGGCAGAATCACAGGTATCTCTTATAAAAAGTGTAACGTAATGCTAGAAATGCTAAGCTTGTGTTCTAAAAAGTTACGTCTGTGCTCAAGGTATCGATCCTGCTGGACCCTTCTACGCAATGCCATTTAACTACAACCCCAATCGACGACTTGACAAAAGCAATGCTCGTTTCGTTGATGTAATTCATGTGGATGGAGGAAGTTTCTTTTCCAGAAGAGAAGCACACCTTGGAATTATGGAGCCAATAGGACATGTTGACTTCTACCCGGCTGGTGGCTCAAGGCAACCAAGTTGTCCACCCAAGACCCTAGCTACAGCTAAAGGTCATTTCACACTATATGCTCTCGACTCACTGTCTTTCTTCAAGTCTTTTTCAAACTCAGAGCGACGTTTGTGCTATATATTTTCTTTGTTGTTATTATGTTTCTTGTATAGACTTTTACTGCAGTCATGAACGAGGGATATATTACTTTGCTGAATCTATTGGTTCTCCCTTTGCATTTCCAAGCTGCAAATGCGAAAACTGGCAGCGGTTCACGAAGGATATGTGCGAATGCATTGGAGACGACATGTCATTTATGGGAGAACACAGCCCTAGAACGTAAGAAGACCATGTTCACTTTACCCCCACAATATATTGCATTAACGAAATCGTCCATTTCCAAATTATTCTGAGCATGTACAACTAAATCACTACTGTCAGAGATAAATATTATTGTCCAGCCTGCTCATTCACATAAATGAAAAGATTAATGTGTAGCACGTGATCAACTGTCGAGTCAACACACAATATTACAACCAGAATGTGGCTTCACTAGTGTTTTTCTTTCTTTTCACTATTTTTCTTTCCCGAACTTCTGAGTTTCAATCTCTTTTTCTTACTTTTCAGGAGAAAGGGCACATATTTTCTCAACGTCCGAAAAGTAGCGCCTTATGGATTGGGACCACAGACACAAGTTATTCTAAAAAGTATAACGAGAGTTCCAACCTTCGTCCAGACTGAAACGAGATCTCTTGCGAGGACTAGAAGTGAAACAAATAGCAGTACCCTAGTTTTCAACATTCCTAACTACTCAAGTCGATATTATGTCAAGTCCTACAAAGATGATGTAATTAATGCACTGTTTGCTTCTCTAGCAAATTTCTCAGCGTCAACTTACACTACACCCAAAAAGCAATAAAATAAACTTTCAATCTTGAGTGCCTAAATATATGTACCTGATAATGTTCCTTTGCATGGATAAACTTAAAAATATTATTACTACTACAGAGAAATGCATCAAACATCTAGCACGGGAATTTATTTTTACTTGCATTATGTATTCAAAGAAACTTTTCTTACCTCAACATACGAACATGGAAATATCCCCACCGCAGCATTATGTTCGCCTTCGTACCAGTTCGAGTCAACTTTTCTCCGAATAAATAGGATGTCGCCTTTGCGGAAGCTCAGCTCTCTAAAAACAACGCAAGTAACACGGAACATTAAATTAGAACGCTTTTCAACATTTTAAAAAGTTATTAGAAACTTTTTTGTAGTCAGTCCTTTTTCCTAAAGCTTCCCATTTTTTTAACAAGTGTGGTTTGGGTTTATCTGCCCGTTTCAAAGTGAAATTACAAAAGTTGCTGGAAAAGTAACTTATTTCATGGAGCCTATATAGAGTTAAGTCATTCTCAGCATGAGGGTTTCCCTTTCATTAACATGAGAACGCATTTTAGGGAAGGGAATGTTTACTTCATCAAATTCAAAATATGAAAGGAAAACATTGTCCGTTGGAAGGTAGAAAAATATTCAATGAACAAAGAGTTGACACAAGACTAATTTTAAGAATACGAGTAGGTATGTACTCTTTCCTTTCATTCACTTAATCAAATATTCTTACCTGGAGTTTTGTGCTGCAAAGTTATACAACGCTCTCGCAGCCATTTTCGACTCTGGAGTCTTTTCTCTCCATCTCACTTTTGGAAGCTCGTCAATTACATCATCATATCTGTTAAGAGGTATAGGTGATTTTTGCGATGGACTGCAAAACAAGCAAATGTCACAGAACGCTGTAATTATATTACCATTAAAAAATGCCATTATTGCTAATGTATAGTACACAATATGCGTCAGTAGTGCACACTTTACTACAGCTTCTATCACATTCACATCACCAAGCAAATGCAAAAGATGGTATAGTGCTGACTAAACAAGACGTGTACGACCAAGTTTCCTTGAAATCTTATTAGTTCAGGCATTTATAGCTATTTCGTGTTTTATGGGAAGCGCATGAGCTTGTTTGATGTTCCCAGAACATCATAATTAAAACTTCACATTTAACTATACTCTGAAAACCTTAGGTAGCTTGCTTTGATGAGACATGCATTGAGAAAAAGACCAGCCACTTTCACTGGAAATAATGAATCTATTTTTGGGGATGAAGATGTTATGCTTGAACGAATATGAACAGAGGCTGAAGATCTGCTTTGGAAATAATAAATCAATGCCATTACCTCAAAAATTGGAGTTCTTTTCGACTATCTAAGGCACTTACAACAACTCGTTTGTAAATATGTGCGCTTACATTTATTTTGTAAGTATAGGAAACGATATATAGGCGAAAGCTACACACTTGAAGTTGCTTTCAACATCAATTGTAGAGCAAGCCTATCTTGTGATAGCACTTCAAGTTACTCCAGGTTTTGTCTTGTACGTTTGGAACAATTTGGAGCGCAGCACAATCAAAGTCAAGAGTAACTATACACGACCTGGATACTGCATTTAAAATCTCAAATTTTCCGAAATTGTTTCTATGATACTCTTACAAGAATTTGTTATGCAAAGTTTTACGTTTTTTTTTTGAAAATTAAATACCAAAGTGATAATTTCAAACTGAACCAACCATCTAAGCTATCTAAATATTATTGCCATAAGAAAATGAAATGTATAAAAGATTTGAAATTTTAGGTGTATTCAGGACACATATAGTTACTCAAGGAGCTTGTATCTAAAGATACCAGATTTAAAAGCCGATGGAAATAGGAGTGTTCTTCAAGACCGCTTTGAGAATTTACCGAGAAGAGATGATGGTTCGACCACGTTTCCATAAGACCAATTCATACAATGACCTTGAAAAGTCAAATACAATTCCTAGAATTGGATTTTTGTGCTCCTTATTATCCTGCCATGTAATTT
>JAQIXW010002850.1:0-14378 GCA_034700685.1 Willowsia buskii | reverse complement strand
TATTTTTTGCAGCAGTTTCCGAACGTGCTCAGGTTCGTCATCGGCAGCAGTTTAAGAACGTGCTTAGGTTCATCATCGGAAGCAGTTTTCGAACGTGCTCAGGTTCATCATCATCAAGCAGCAGTTTTCGAACGTGCTCAGGTTCATCATCATCAAGCAGCAGTTTTCGAACGTGCTCAGGTTCATCAGCAGCAGCAGTTTTCGAACGTGCTCAGGTTCATTCGCAGCAGTTTTAAAACGTGCTCAGGTTTAAGGTGAGCAGATTTAGACCGTGCTCAGGGTCATGAATAAAAATAATTAGTCAGTTTTAGATCATGACTAGGATCAATAATAATATTTTTTGCAGCAGTTTCCGAACGTGCTCAGGTTCGTCATCGGCAGCAGTTTAAGAACGTGCTTAGGTTCATCATCGGAAGCAGTTTTCGAACGTGCTCAGGTTCATTCACAGCAGTTTTCGAACGTGCTCAGGTTCATCATCAGCAGCAGTTTTCGAACGTGCTCAGGTTCATCATCATCAGCAGCAGTTTTCGAACGTGCTCAGGTTCATCATCAGCAGCAGCAGTTTCCGAACGTGCTCAGGTTCATTCACAGCAGTTTTAAAACGTGCTCAGGTTTAAGGTGAGCAGTTTTAGACCGTGCTCAGGGTCATGAATAAAAATAATTAGTCAGTTTTAGATCATGACAAGGATCAATAATAATAATATTATTTTTTGCAGCAGTTTCCGAACGTGCTCAGGTTCGTCATCGGCAGCAGTTTAAGAACGTGCTTAGGTTCATCATCGGAAGCAGTTTTCGAACGTGCTCAGGTTCATTCACAGCAGTTTTAAAACGTGCTCAGGTTTATGGTGAGCACTTTTAGACCTTTAATGGGCCATTATTTTAAAAATAGTCAGTTTTGGATCTTGACTAGGATCTGTAAATTTTTTATTTCGTTGCAGGCTTCCAATATGGACATCACTGAGGCAATGAAAGCCGTGCAGCAGTGGGCGAACAGCGCCAACTCATATGATAAGTTGGGCTTCCTGAAGTTGTACCTTCATCATTTTGGAAAAGAAGAGATCCATCACGCCAAAAACATGATGTCTAAAGCGCTCAAGAAGACACACAACCGTCGTTTAGAGTGGATTGGACCTCACGAATCCGTGTGTCATCAGAAAAGGCAGAAGCTCATAAGTAGGAGTGAGGATCCAAACTACGTTGAGCAGCAACCGGAGCCCTCCACACTGTCACGGCCTTTTGTGTCACGGCGTGTGGAGGAACCCCCGGCTCCATGGTGGTCCTGTTACTCCAGCTTTGTTGGATTCGATGCTGAGCATGTCCACCTAACTGATGTTCAAGGAATTGCTTGTGTTCGTGCCGGGAAGGTCGCTCTAGTGGAATCAGGAAAAGGAACTATACTAAAAGAAGACATCTATCATGCCCCTGGAACTTTCTCGACCGACTACTACCACGTTCGAATCTCCGGCATCCACAGAAACAGCCTCATCAATGGAAAGCCAATGACCGAAGTCAGCGAGAGAATCGGAAATCTTATCAAAGATAAACTTACCGTTGTTGTGGCTGGGAGCACGGACTTCATCAGTGTAAAGCTGGACCAGTCGGACTACTCGACGTTTGACCTCCAAACGTTTTATAGGCGAACAGATCCCAACGGAGGTACAAATCCAATGAGTCTAAGGGACATCTACTTCTACGAATTCAATGAAGATTTTCAAGGAATCAAATCCCACTCTGCCGAAAAGGATGCCGAAGCGACATTGGAAATATTTTGGAACGGTTATATTCCGCGCAATAAAAATAAAATGACATGCAATTATCAGTTTCATTATGAGATTTTCGATGATGCAATTAAGCTAAAGGAACAAGATCAGAAAAAAAACTATTTCTGTAACACCGACAAATGTTTTAAAAAGTTGCCATTGAAATGTAAGTGCCAGCAATGTGTGATATTGTTTCATCGGTAAATAAATGTGTGATTACGGTGTTAATTGTTAAACTTTTAAGCTTTTTTATGATTTATTCCATACTTCAAATAAATAAGTTCCAGTTCATACGCACTGAGCTAAATACGAGTTAAATACAACTCAAAACAAACAATCATTCAAAGCATTGACACTACTCGGCCGTTACATTTGAATTATTGTCCATTTTTTGACGCTTAAGATTCAACTTTTGTTCTTCAATTGTGTTACGCTTTTCCATTAAATCGCGAATCTCTTTCAAAACCCCAAGTTGGGCTTCGAACAAGTCGACCTGTCTCTTTAGCAGTCTTTCTGATGTAGTACGTGGAACAGGGCCTGTCCGTGAAGGATGTCCGTTGTCCGATGTACGTTTACTAAACATTCGGGGTCTGGAATAATTTGGGGTGGCAGTATTTCCTTCCGGGTTAGGAATACTAGATGTACCAGGCAAAGAATATCCCAATGTTTCTGGTGGTGATTCAATTGACAGTAAACCAGCTCCAGCACAGTTTGATGCTTCTGCAATGGAAGGTGCTGCTGCCGTTGAGTTGACGGTTGTTGGCGATTCTCCAGCCCGTGAATGCTCTTCAGCGTGAACTAGTCCAAGTGTTGGCGTACCTGGGAATCCCACTTTCTTGTTGATTGTGTAAAGGCCTGTAACCAGTGTCAATGCCAATCAACAATGCGTTTTTATTTAATTATCTCATTATTTTTATTTTATTCCAAACTTACTGCAAGATGATGTGTCTATTCCGCTATCTATTCCGGAAATGCAAGCCCTTGGGATTGTCTCGAGTACAAGTTTGGAGCATGGATCATCTGGATAAATGTCAGGCTTTCCTCCTCCTGTCTTGATGATCTCGAATTTGTTGTGAGCAGCATCTCCCTTCACTTTCTTCTTTAAGTTTGCCCATCGTTGTTCGATTTGGTGTTGAGTCCTTACTACAGGAGAGACGGCGTTAACAGCGTTCGTGACTGCTTCCCATGCCAACTTCTTATCATGTTTGGTCACGCTTGGTCCCAGCTTTCCAAAGAGAATAGAATGGCGAAGGTTAACTGCTTCGGCCAAAGCAACGTTCTCGGCATCGGAGAAGTAGACAGCACGCTTGTCACTCATCTTCTATAAAATAAAAAATATGATTTGTGTCAATGGCTGGCGTTAACGGACCTTTACACAATACATAGTACTGGCAGTGATACCGTTAGCAAAAGCAGCGGCCAAGCGATTTCTCAACAAAACAGCGTCTCCTCGGTTGGACTCTCTTCTGTCTTCTTGGAAAGCGGCTTCTTGTAAAGCTGGAACTACAAAGTTGTCACGTGCATGAGTGTCGGATTCGGTTAAATTTATTCTATTTGTAACACAAATATTATGGATGATTGCAGATGCCACAATAATTTTGCAGGATTTCTTTTCGTCGTAACACAATGTTCCTCCAGTCCTACATAACCCAAAATCATTTAAAGTCATTGTTGTGTACTACTAAATAACTGCTAACAAATATTATGTTGCCGTACTTGTCAATACACCGGAATCTAGACTTCCAAGTACCTATGGCCCGCTCGACAATATTTCGGGCTTTTCTTTGCCTCTTGTTAAAAATAGTTTGGGCTCGGTCCTCCTCGGTTCTGAAGGGAGTCAGAAGTCGTTCTTCTAGAGGATATCCGGAGTCACCTGCAACAGTTAAACAGTTAACTTTATAGATGGTTTAGTTTTTAAACTGTGGTTAAGGGGGTGTGTAACGGCTTGCAATAGTAATGTCAATGCCACCTTACCCAGTAACCAACCGTCTCCCAATTCTCCAGAGTAAAGACGTGTCCGCACGGAACTGTGTTTATAGATGAATGAGTCGTGGGTGCTTCCGGGCCACTTGGCTACCACATCAAAGAGTTTCAGGTTTGGTCCACAAATGACTTGCGCGTTTATTGAATGGTATTGTTTACGACAGACAAATGCCCCTTCGTTTTGACTTGGAGCTTTAATTGGTATTTGAGTACCATCAACTGCTCCTATCACGTTTGGAAACCTTGAATTTGAAGCCGAAAAGAAGCCTTGCTTCACAAGATTAAGTTCTTCGGTGGAAGTCGGAAAATTAATTTCAGAGATTAAGTTGGCAAGTGTGAAGTCAAGACATTCGGATATTACACGGGAAACCGTTGGTTGCGTTGCCCCTCCAGATGAGCCAAGACAGTATTGGAAGGAACCCGACCGAAGATGAGTTAAAAAGATGAAAACCTTTGTTTCCAGTGGAACTGCTGCTTTTGTGGCTCCAGCAATAGGTTCGAAAAACGGAATCACATCTCGCAGTCCATTAGCAGTAAATCCCGTGTGTTGTTGTATTTCGTAGTCACTAAGCTCATCAAGCTGATTACGCACTTTTCGATTTCGATCCCGTGGGTTAATCACAAATAATGGTACAGCCATAAAACGCCGTGACACTTTAAAGGCCTTGACAGTTTTAGATTGCCCACTTGTAAACCATTTCACTTGACATTTCAAAATCGTCGACCTGCAAGTCTTATCATATCTCGCATATTTTTTTGCTCAAGAAATTCGTAGTATTTTTTAACTTCTGATGCACTTCTTTTATTTAAACCAACCGAATTAACAACGCCAGCAACCGCTTTCCAAGCAGCCCACTCAGCTTGTCTACTTACATTATTTTCATCAAGAACATCTAATCGTTTCTCGACTGCGTCTTCTAAAATTATGATTTCCTCGATACTGAACCTGTTAGGTATGCGTTTTGGAGGCATTTCTAAAATAACACAAGTTTGACGAAAAATTTACTAGCCCTCCATCAAGAATTAAAGCTAATAAATGATCAACAAAACCAATACGACGCGCCCAATTCTTATTAATGCTTAATAAACCTTGCTCTAGAGCAGAGTAAAAAATATGGTAACTTTTTGTTTTCAAAAATGTATAACATTTCTTTCAGAATGAATTCATTCTGAAATTATGGTAAATGTAACTAAAATAGTAACTTTTGCAAAAAAAGTAAAGTAACTTGGAATTTTCGGTATAAGTAAGCAGTTACTTTTGGAAAATTGAAAGTAACTTTTGCGTTCAGTATCTCCCTCCTGAGAGTTAAGTCATAAGTGGATGCATGTCATGTGTGTGTGTAGGCAACGGCAACTGGCAAGGCAATTGGCATTGGCAGCAAGCAGCGTATTAACTTGAGGCAGATTAGCATTGCGTCTCGCTCGACGTCTGCGACCAACAAAGCCTGCATAAGCTGTGCATACTGCATTGTTGTGAGAAATCACCCACGACAACGATACACTTTTTCATTGCGTTACACAACCCACTGCTGGACGTGGGGTTTCTACTCTATGAGATGTTCTCGACTTTGCCGGCGGTTTTCAACCTCATTCTTTTTTACTACTCTTTTTAGATAGAACGAAAACACGGAATCCGTCAGCATTCATTCTTCTTCCCTGACACCTGAGAGTTATCCAGAGTCATCACACTTACTTAATAGTGATTTATTATTTACTCCTAATTTACTTTCTTTTGTAGTTAGAGTGTATATTTAAGTAGTAGAAATTGTGTAAAGTGCCGTTGTACACTGGGGTGAACTATGTGCAGCTATGGAGTGGAATCCAGCTTCACTGACCCCAGCACATCATCATCGTCTACCTGGCAGCCTCACAGTTACACCTCTTCATCATCAACTTCACCATGTCCAGCAGCCGACCACCATGTCATCAGCCTTATCTTCCGCAGGTATTAGTAGAGGAGGTGGTGTTGTCGGGGGTAGTAGCATAGAGCAAGGGGACGACGCCGACGAGAGGCGACCAAATACACCGAGAAATTTATCTCCGGCCGTTTTAGCACCTGATTATGGGGATGACAGCCTAGTGGATGAAAATCATGATGATCTCTTGGTGTTCGGATATGGGTGTAAAATATTCAGAGATGATGAGCGAGCTCAATGGATCGAAGATCAGAAACATTTAATTCCTTGGATGGGAAACTCAGATCTTCTAATTGATCGGTATGATTGTCGAGGAGCGCTTATGGATGTTTCCAGGTATGAGGCCGGCTCTGGCTACGATAATTCACAGGATCCTTCAGATGACTCAGACGATCTCAATAGGTCATACGAGCAGGAGCAGTTGCTTGAGCAAGAGTTGGATGAAGAGAGGTTCAAGGAGCTCAATGAAGATATTGATTACGATGAAGGAGCGTACGACAGAGGTAGTCACAGTCACAGTTTTAGATGACAATCACTTGTCAGTTAAAGTCATATTCATAAAATAACGTGTTTGATTTTTTGTTATTCTAATAGCAGGGGACTACAAGAGATTACAGACAGCTATGAATGGAATGCTCTCAGAGTCTCAGGCAAAAGTAAACTCGAACACCAGAAATTATGCAGCCTTCCAGTATAACTACAACGAACAAAGCCATGATATCTGTATTGGACCTGAACCAAAGCGAGTACACGACGAAGACGCCCCTTACGTGAAGCCAGTGGGACTTTATATACCTGAAGAAATTATATTGGTATAGTGATTATCCATGTTTTTGCTGCTTTCGTTAAACTGTTTAGTGTTTTTTATGAGTCTTGCATTTAATATTATGGTGTTAAATCTTTTGTATAGCCGACAACAATGAAAATCCATGCAATTATTGAGAAGACGGCCAAGTTTATTGCAAGTCAAGGAAATCAGATGGAAATCATCTTGAAGACGAAGCAGTCATCTAACCCACTCTTTGATTTTCTAAATCATGGAGGAAGTCTAAACCCGTACTATAAGTTTTTAGTACATGCTATTCGATCTGGTATATATCGCCCCCTAGAAAACGACGATGATGCCTCTGGAGCAAACCAAGGCCTCTCTTCTGAGTACAGTGGTGGTGAGGAAGATTCAGAAAATCACACATACCTGCATCCAAGTCTATTCAGAGCATCGACTACTAGCACATCATCACTTTCATCGATTGATTACGTTGCCGCAGCAGCAATGATTTCCAACTTGTCGGGTTCCTCCAAAAATAATGCTTACTCAATGCTGGTTTCGAAAATCAAAGGAACCGACTCTCCAGACCCGGTATCTCAACAGCAACAGCCACAACATGCCATCACTCCCACCCCTTTCTCATCAGAGTATTCATCTTATCAAGAAAGCGGTAGCAACCAAAGTGTGTTTTCCATGTACGGCTACAAGATGTCTAGTCAACAGGCACCCACAGTTACAGTTCCTAAGCCTCAAAAGAAGCTGCCCTCAACATCCGACCAACTTATAATTGAGAAAATGGCCAGTTACGTGATTAAGAACGGTGCAAATTTTGAAGTGCTTGCAAAAAACAAGAGCGATCCTCGCTTTGGTTTTCTCAATCCCTCTCACGAGTTTCACTGGTACTATCTTAATTGCAAGGAAAGATTCAAAGCTGAATGTACCGCAGTGGTGGCCAGTAGTGAATTTGTTAATTATAACAATAGCATCAGTAGTGGTAATAATCCTTCTCAAACTAGCAGTTCGAGCAGTATCCCCACGAAAGCAAGTGCAACTGCTTCAACTTTAAGTACAACTATAAAGAAGTCAGCAGTGGCAGCTGAATTGGCAGAGCTAAAGCGGAAGAACAATGCATTATTGGCAAGGAAAGAAGCCAGTAAAGAAAAGAGTGGTGGTGGTGGAAGTACAGGAGCAGAAACTGTCTTCACCCAGGCCAGTTTGGTTCAAAACAAGGAGAAGGACAAGCCTGTGATACGCTTTTCAAGTTCATTAAGTCTGAATAGCGTTTCCACTGCATCAGCATCATCAGCAAGTGGAGCGCCCCCAGCGAAAAGTGAAACAAAAGCTAGCGACTCTTTGATCGAATCACCGTCTTCTTTGGAAAAAATTGCTAATGAGTGGGAAGAAAAAATCCAGGTAGATGTTCACAGTCTGGTAACTAATAATACGGGTACTACGAAACTCGCTACTGCACCACCTGGTGATGAGGACGAGGAGGAAGAAGGAGAAATTAGGGAGGCTGATGCGGACACAGACTCTGACTTGTGTTTACTGGACGATGATCCGACTGGAACTGGAGGGGGTAATTCTACCCCAGCATCGGAGGATGATGAAGAAAAAATTAGGAGGCGATTGGAAAGGAAGAGAAAGGCAGCTTTATTTTTGCAAAAGTTGAAAATGGCAAAAACTAGTACTGGGAATACCCCTTCTTCAGCATTATCCACAACAGTAGCATCTACAATGAAACAGCCGACTGCTCAAATCTCGTCAAGTTTGAAATCTAGCCAAAACAAGCCTGTGAAAACGGGACCATCACTTGGGGATTTGCTTAATAGACGGTTGCAAACTACAGCTGAAGCTGCAGTCGCCCAACAGGAAAGAATAATTAGTGCTCAGGTTCCACCAGAAATCACTTTAAGTGACAGCGAGGACAATGAACAACGAGGGGGTCTTGTTGCTGTGGGAAATGAAAAGGGTGGACGCTTTCGTAACAGTGACAGTGGAAAAAGCACTCCTTCCAGTAGACATTCAAGTCGTAGCAGAGGTAGAGGTCATGTTGCCTCGTCATCATCATCTCGAACTTCTCGGAAAAAACGAAAGAGACGAAGGAGTCGCTCATATTCCTCCTCCCATTCCCGATCATCGTCATCTGGATCTTCCTACGAGAGCAGTAGCCATTCAAGAAAGAAGTCGTCAAAAAAGAAGCGAAAGAAAAAGTAAGTGTTCATGCACACAAAAATTTGCCAAGTTCAATTTAAGTTCAAGTTTACTAAAGTTCCCCTTAATAATTGCTATCTAATTTTTGCCAACTTTATAGGAAGAAGAAGCACGAAAAATCATCGCGGTCTTCACACAAATCGAAACGGAGATAGTACGACGAAACTCATTGTTCAACTTTATGTTCGTAATCGTATTCTAATTCATATCATTTAAGATTAAGATTAAAATACTCAGCCACTCTGTTGTTAGTATTATCATTTTTTTAAACTTGAATTTAAGTTACTTATCTACATGATATTTTTCTTGTAACCTCATATATCGGTTGTGATTGTGAGGATGAAGAGTTATGCATTTGCCACATTCAAATGGCAATATGAGGATACAGCTCAAACAATATTATTTCATGGGACAGTTCACTTCGAACTGAGTATGATGTATAATATGTTGACATTCTCTTATCGTGTTGAGTATGTCATCACATTTTAAAGGATAACGGCAGTCTCTTATCGTGTCGAGTATGCCATCACATTAAAAAAAATAAAAGCATTCTCTTATCGTGTTGAGTATGCCATTACATTCTTATCGTGACAAGTAATTAATTCATGTATTTTTTCTGTGCTGGCCACAGAAACGAGAAGATTAATCATTGTTTTTAGTTGTAGTATCACTTTTGTATAGTTTTAGCATATTGTAACTGTACTTCTATTAAACCAAAATATTATTATTATTATTTATAAAACCTATGTACACATTTGTACTTAAATGCGCGAGAAAATGGGACAGATGTTTAAAATGTTTATAAACGACTATGAAAATCTATGCATTAAAAATACCTATATATTTTTTGGTATGTAAAATGAACTCTGAGAAATCCTTCCAGCTTTATTTCTTATTCGGTTATTCCAACGGAAAACAAAATGCCAAATTGGGAGCACTTACCGGAAACACGCTTTCCGTTATGTAAATACATATTAAAGAAAAGTGTAAATCCTTTAGTGGTTTCTTCGAAGCGTGTGCCACATTTAAGCATAGGAAAATTCACCGGATGCGTTTGTGCACCAATGGCATCGAAAATTTGTGGTCAGATACACTTCTATCTCAGGTCCATTCATAATTATAAAAGAGGTTGACAGGTTGCTTCTAGGTGCTCATTTTGAGTTTAATCAGTAATTTGCTTTCATTGCTTTTGATTGAAACTGCCACGTTTAGCCTTGTATTTTGAGCAGCAAGGTGTAAACTTACCAACCATGGCGAAAGGAACACCTTTGAACTTTGTACATCTTTTTGAGAGAATGTCCGAACCCTTCGGATTCGGTTAGGCCAGAAAACAAGTAGAAATACTATTACTCTCCATAGTACTGCACTTATCAAACATTATTTATTAAAAAATTCATTACAGGAGTGCGTGGTGACCCTGGAGGTGATCGAGGTTCTCTGACTTACTTTTATTATGAAGATCAAAACATGATGAATGAAGTGGTGGTAGGTAGAGCATTGAAATCTGACGCATTCCTAATCTAATCTCGTTTGTCACATTTATGGTTGTATTTTTTCACTTCAAAATCAGAAATATTCTATTTACCTATATTCATACTAGTATAGTATTCAAACTATTGACTATTTTCTGAATGGTAAAAATAGGAAAGCGATTCCATGAAGGCGACTTTGAGAATGATACAATCACGAATGACTCATCCACAAGTGAGATCGCAAGGCGTCAAGGTGGTTGCCATTCCCAGTATGCCAGAGCAAATGCCTGATTTGAAGCTGATAAATCATTTGTGTCCAAAAACTGGAAACTTTTGCTACTTTCTACCGACTCACAAAAAAGCATTCTCTATTCTTAAAGACATATTCATGAGTGAGTCTCTTCATATACCAATATCCTTGCCGTAATGACAATACGATTAAGATTAAATTGGCTTTACAATCGAGAAATTATTTTTCCCTAGAACAACTGAACCCTGACACCTTGTTTCGAATGGCATGTGCTTGTCGAGACCATCCCATGATAAACACTCAACTATTCGTGTACGCCCTATCCAGTTGCCTGGTATCCCGTCGAGACACGAAACACATTCGAATCCCAGGTCATTACGAAATAATGCCAGCAAACTACTGTGGCATTGACGTTGTTCGCCAGGCAAACAAAATGGCTCACATGCCCGAGATGCCTAACAACTCTTCTGGCCCAGTCAGACATGTCGTTATGGTGGATCAAAATCTAACAGGGAAAGGAAGTGATGCCGAGCAAAAGATGTGGTATTTTCGAGAAGACATTCTTGTCAACAGTCATCATTTCCATTGGCACATCGTCTTCCCCACATGCTCTCCCAAGGATCCCAGCAAAGATGGATATCGGGATCGACGGGGTGAGCTCTTTTATTACATGCATCACTCCATGATTGCGCGCTACGACACTGAGCGACTCTGCAATGGGCTCCCCCGTGCCAACAAATTCAACTTTGGCAACCTCGTATTAGAGGAGGGCTACTTCGGTAAGCTCAGCTCTGAAAATTCCAACCAGCATTGGGGCACCCGCCAGGCATTTACACGGCTCACAGATGTACAGCGAATGAGGAATGATGACGGAGGTCTTCAGATTCGAGTGGAGCAGTTGCAGCGGTGGCGAGATCGAGTCTTGGAGAGTATCGACCTTGGCTACTATGTTCAAAAGGATCGAGAAACTGGAAAAGATACACGTGTGCATTTAGATGAAATCAAGGGAATAGATGTTCTCGGAGACATTTTGGAAAGCTCAGCAAGTTTGACGCCTCATCCTAAGTACTATGGGGAGATTGGTTTCCACAACATGGGCCACGTTCTCATTGCATTCTCACATGACCCCAGAGCAAAACACAAGGAAAATGCTGGAGTCATGGGAGATGTCTCATCTGCCATGAGAGATCCTGCCTTTTATCGGTGGCACAAATACATTGATGATCTATTCGACACATACAAGAAAACATTGCCACCTTATCCACTTAATAATGACGGTAAGAGCAAGTTCTGTTTGAGGTGGGATGGAGTAGAAGTGGTTCCAAAGTCATTCTACGTGAAGCCCAAAGACAGTGAGCAGAGGAACATTTTGAAAACATTTTGGGATATGAAAGACGTAGATCTTGCGAGGGGACTTGACTTTAGGAGAGATATCACCACAGGTATGAAGAAAACTCAGGTGATGGGTAGATTCACTCACTTGAACCATGGACCATTCGACTACTTTCTCAAAATTGAAAATAAAACGAGGAAACGAGTTTTGGCTACGATTCGCATATTCATGGCTCCCAAGTACGATGAGAATTGGGACTCTTTCTCGTTGGAAGAGCAACGCTTATTATTCTTCGAGATGGATAAGGTTCCATACCAACTTGAGCCTGGAGTCAATGATATCCGAATTTCTTCGAGGGACTCTTCGGTCACTTTAAGGGATGAAAATGGGTCTTCTTTCAAGAGAATCGAACAACTGTACAAAGAGGCAAAATCCATGCAGGATGTGGTGAACGAGTCGCAATGCAGTTGTGGGTGGCCGCAGCATCTTCTCCTGCCAAAAGGCGCTCCTGGAGGTATAGAATATGACTTGTTTGTTATCGTCACGGATGGAAGTCAGGATATGGTAAATGTGAACAAATTGAAAGGATGCACAAGTGCATTCAGCTTTTGTGGAGTGCTGGGTCAAAAGTACCCTGATGCTCGTCCAATGGGGTTTCCCTTTGATAGAATGCCGTACAGCATGAAAGCAGAAGCTAGCACGGATATTGTGGAGCAATGCCTGAGTGATGTGATACCTGTCCCTAGTCTTGAGATGTACGTTAAGGATATCAAGAACTCTGCCGCAGTTAAGGTGACAATTGTTCATGAAAATATTATGAAGACAGACATGGCAATGATGAACGAACAGGTGATGAGTCCTGATGGGAGGTGTGTGCGCATGAAGGATTTCTATCAGGTGGAGAACAGCGGGCGAAGTAACAGTGGACCGCCACGGAACCCTGGAACATGGAATCAGTCTGGTAATCGGAGTCCATCATTCGGAAAGCCATCACGATTGAATCTTGAACAACAGCAAGAGCGCGATAACAATGATCTAACGCAGTGGGGTGGAATCGGAGGGGGAGGGCAGAATGAACGTAGAAGTCGTGGTGAACAATATGACGATTGGGACAAATTGGACGATTTTCACGATTACTAAACGTGGGATATCTTTCCTCTCATTTAAAGCAATCTTAAACAATGAAAACTTCATAAAACATAAATATTGTAACCATAGGTGCACTAATATAAAGTTAATAAATACTGGTAATAATTTCTGTTAAACTCTGTTCTTCTAACTGAATTTGTTGTACATAATTTACTACATCATTTTAGAAAAGATCAAACGCTCATATTTCGACACGTCAAATACATATATTACACGCACTAGATTACATTTTTAACAAAAATCTTCCTGCGCTCCTACAAAAACCAACCCGGGACATCAGGTCGTAACTGATTCCGCTTAAGATATTCCTTATAATTTGTTTTCAGCATCTGAATGTTCTTCTTCTCGGTTTCAATGTCTTTGTCAATTTTCTCTTCAGGAAAAATATTTGGAAACTCAAACTTCACGTCTTTAGGCTAAATAAACACAAAACAAAAAAACGAAGCAATCAAAAATCTGAAACATCATAAAAATAGCATATTAAATGCAACGGTAAAAACAAACTTACTAAAGTAACAAAAGCAACTTTGAAGTCGTCGTCCTTCACAATATAACCTTTTCTCGGAACACGTCGAAATTTTCCTGCAATGCAACAAATAATCAAAGATGTCATTTTACATTTATTTTTATCGCTTGTATTTCGCTCATGTCTCCAGTTCAGAATACAACGCGGTAATTACCCTGTTGTATGTAAGTTCTGACATAAACCACTGGCACGTTATATATTTTCTCCAGATATTGCTTCACATCCGATTGGCTCATTCCCATGGACACTTCAAATTGAACTTGATTAGGTGGCGCATTCTCCACCTGCGGTCTTACTAGCTTCATGTAGAAATTTGGAAGGAACACCCGTAGCTGTGGATTTCCTTTTTGGAACAGTGGATACCTATCAATTACAATTTACAACACACACATCAATTCCGAACTAGCATGTTTTATCCATTACTACTGCACAAAGATGCACTATAACAAGTGTCAAGCGCAAGAATACAAACGACACATAATTAACTGCCAATTCAATCCAAATGCTACTTACCATCTTGTGGACATGGTGGAATTTGACTAGCGGAGTTATTTATCTTTTGTAATATTTTCAGAGAAACTTCTAAAAATGAACCATCTGGCCATTAAACAGTTAGACAAACTACTAGTTTCCTAATATTTTTATACAAAAGTCACCACAAACAACTAACTAGTCTATAATTATATGACTTAAAACGCTGAATGATACCCAGCCACAGTTTAAGTTGCTGGTATTCTTTCACCTGTGATGTTTACCTACTGCTATCAGGGTATCACTTTCGCGGGCTGGCTTGGGGACACAAGCAACGGGTTGTGCTAGAATGAGCAACAAAGACTTGCACTCAGACGCTACCGCGACACACACACACACACTATAGGCGATTACAAATGCATTAAGAAATAAATCAGGTAAATCCCTGATGGAGATAAGCGCCAAATGGAGAAATGCAATGATATGTAAGTGCCGGCTTCGCCGGGGTAGTCACTGATCATATTCTACGATCATG
>JAQIXW010002849.1:0-14378 GCA_034700685.1 Willowsia buskii | reverse complement strand
ATCTCCGACATCGAAAACCCCCATATCATGAGTTTTTAGTATATGTCGTATTTTATGAATTTTTAGCCTGTGGGTTTCAATTTGAGTTGCAGAACCGCCATGATTTTTTTTCATCGTGGCCTCCATACATGTGATGGCTATATAGTCACACATGACTGTCTCTTGGTATGTTGTAAATGCGATTTAACATGGGAATTTGTAAGTGACCAGAGGGGACCAAAAAGGGGACTCTTTGGTTTTTTCTTCTCGAAAATATTTAAAATGTATTTTTTCCAAATAAAATGCAAGGTTTTCCCTGAAAAATGTCAGGAACAGTGTTTGTTCAACTTTTCTGGGTTATTTGCTGGGAAATGGTTACTGTGAGTGCATTCCATGTGTAGCCGATTACACTGATGGTCATAGTTTTTAGTAAAAAAAGACCATTTAGAAAACAAGTATGCCATCAAGCATGTCTTATGGGTAAAAACCATGTCAAGTTTCAAGTCAACCCAGATTGAACACGGTCAGTGTCCCTCGTAAGTGCACCATTGTACCCTAAAATATTGTACAAAGTATGAATACAATTGGAATAATTATTTAATTTTTTGAATATAAAATTCAAAAAGTCGGCAAAGTAAAAAGTTGTAAATTTGTTATATTTTGTTAAATATTTTGTACTAGAAATTTTCAATTAGCAAAAAACCAAAAAGCGAATACAAATCTCAGTAGAAATACAACCTGGTAATTTATAGCTTATGTTATGTAAAATTTAAAGAGCACGGTATGATTATGTTTAGGAAAATGCAAAAACTGCAATACAGAATAAATATAAATCACACCTTATAGCAATAACCTGATCATCATGGCAATGGTCGCTTTTTCAAATAATTTGCTAAACTATTGCAAATCTTAGATGCCTGTTTGTAATATATACGTTAGTAAAATTACACAAGTGGACTGAATTTGGTATTTGAGTTTTTACCTAATTTCTAAAATATGTACGAAAAAATAGTCCATAAGAAAATGTTGATAATTGAATTTTTCTGTTTAAGTAATTCCAAGTAGCATCTACTTACACGTTTGTCAAATGCATATGACAAGCATATAAATTCTCTAAATTCAGTCTTTAGGCATCACATTTCCGGTATACATAGTACAACTTGAAACGCGTCTACCGAAGAAATTATTGCATATTTCTGCTCAGCTCAAGTATTTACTTGCATATTCATGACTTCTGAATGTCTAAGGAACTAATTAAAGGAATCATTGTAGCTCATTATTGTAGAAAAGAAAAAATGATTTGGGTTCAATCGACACATATTTGAAACTCACAATATGCTAAGGTTAAAAAGTTGTGAAGTTTACTAAGCAATAAATTGCAAAACACATTACCTTGTACATTTCTGTCTTTTTATTTCAGCGTTACGAAATCGCATTCACATTCCATTACTCAGCCGCATTCATTTTTCATCAAAAATATAACAAATTACCTTGGACATCGTTATATTTTTGCAAGACTTGTAAAAGTTACGAAATCCCGTTCCAACTCAATTTCTCAATCGCATAGTTCTATTCGTCAAACATTTAAATGTCGCAATTCAAAAGTATATAAAAGCAGTTGAAGACCGAAGCGAAAGTAGCTCTCCTTTACTTCAAGAAACGATATTTCGCTGTTCCAAACTAAGCGTTTTTTCTGACAGTCTAAACTTTAAGCATGCCACACTTAAACGACTTATTAGCCTACGTCTTTATCTTATATTGCAAATTCATAAGCACCAACTCACAAAGCGTAAGTAGCCCATTATTGCAAAGTTAGGCTCGACAATTTCAGCATTATTTGTTTATCGTAAACAAGTTTTATTTGCTTATCTTTCTTATGTTTTGCGTCCTATAATTGAAATTAAATCATACTTCATTACTTTCCTTGCAGCAACTCCTAGACTGTGCACGCATTGGCCAATCTTGTGAATTCAGACCGTGCTGCCAATATACTAATCCTGTGCAATGCAACGCATACAAGAAATGTGATCGTGTAAGCAACAATACCTAATATTCAATACTTTAACATATAAAAATCTCGTAAATTTCGTTTGATTATGTAAATATCCCATGCCTGCAAGAAAAATTAACAGTACAATATCCGGAAAATTTATCAATGCTGAAGATGAATGGGTTAATACTATAAATTGCATTAAGTTTTAGTTGTTTGAGATTGAGTTCAATGTTCTTCAAGTCATCAAGAGTTTTTAATTTATTTGTTACATAACATTACATATTATAAAAACTGAGTTTCATCCTCTTTTTTTATTTTCGCTGCAGATGGACTGTCAGTCTCTTGGAGAGTCCTGTTATATGAAATCTTGCTGCCTGACTGGGCTGATCTGTGAACAAACCTACCAAAGATGTGTGGTAAGTAAATCTTATTAAAATCAACTTAATATTCTCTGATTATTGAAACTCCGTTTAATTTTCAATATTTTACGTTAAATCTTAAAACGTTTTAATTGCGTATCTTCTATTTTCTAATGTTCTCAATCCAATATTATTTACTATGCAAGTTATTTGTCATTGATATCAAGGATGGTAGGTGCCTGTACCATGTTAGAGGAAAATTATGCGGTCATCCAAAAACTAGGAGGCAGTCACGCATTTTTTATTTATTTTTTTATTTTTATTGGATTCCCCATGCCCCAAAGCAGAGATATACAAATAAAATTTAAACTGTGCGAACACCTCCTTGTTTTTGGACGACCCCATAATTTTCATCTAACGTGTTACGGACATCTACCATCCCAGATTGATATCCTCTAAAAAGTATAATGCTGTAATGCTATCTAAAACTTGTTCCATTTATTGACATTCCAAAACATTCATTGTGTAGTATCAAGCTACACGTAGTTACGCATTTTAATGTATAGCACAGTTTAATTGAACGTAAACCGGCATATAAAAACTTCTTCAAATATGAAATTGTTTAGCATCTATTGATTATTCTTAGGCATTTAAATAGCCTGTTTATGTTAGCTTAAAAGCAGCTTAAGCAACACAAAATTAAAAAAAAATTGAAACCCTCTCTTAAACCCGATTTTAAAACCTAACGTTTTATGTTTCACAATTTTGATTTGCTTGCCCTTTTTTACTTCTTTCTTATAGCACGTTTAATGTGAATAATACACTTGTTGAAAGGCTATGCTGTTAATTTACATTTGTAATAACTTCATTGCATTTATCCAGTTACAAAAAGTCGCAAAGTCTTGAATATTTAAAGGCTGATTTATACTTTTTTGGTATTGTAAGTTTCGTATTTTCCTCATCATATTCATACCTTGCTATTTGAATTCTACATAACATGAACTATAAACTATCAGGTTGTATTCCTACTGAGATTTGTATTCATTTTTCGATTTTATGTTGAATTTCAAGCACTACTGTTTGTTCTTACTATTCATAACTTTGCACTCTGCTGACATTTTGAATGTCATATTCAGAAAAAATTAAAAGTAAAAATACAACGTCGGATTTATACTTTGAAATGTATTCATACTTTGGACAATACTTTGGGGTACAGTGGTGCAGATTGTGGAACATAATCAGTCTAGCGGGAATTATGAAACCTTTCATTGAGTGTTGATAAGAAATGTAAGTATTGAGGTGCGATAAGTTGATTGTTTCCTTCAATTTGCATTGTCCATAGAATCATACATATCAAAATTTGAGAAAAAAAACTGATTTTTATTTGTTGCTATTTTTATCTGCAATTTGAACCACTGAGCTCAACAAAAACGATGTAAAATCGAGCATTTACTCCGGAGGTCAAGTAATCAGCTGGAGTTCATTGGCTGCATGCATGCATTGTCGTCGCGGTTTCTTTGCTCCCTTTGCACTTTCGTACTTTCAAAAGTTGAAATTTTTCAACTCTCGATTTTGCATTCCTCTGCATTTTGTCAGCAAAAAGCAAGTATGAATACAAAGTCTAAACACATGCACAAAATTTAAAAGTTTTCGATATGAATACAAGTGGGAATACAAAAACGGAGTATATGCCACAAAGTATGAATACAAAAATGAATTCAATTGAGAATGCAAAAGTGTGAAAATGAAAGCAAATACGAATACAAACTATATACATTAAAAGTACGAAGATGAATAGGAAAATAGGAAAAAATGAAAACAAGTAGTATAAACCAACCTTAACCCTGTTATGCAATTAAAATTGATTTTACTAGGATTTTAGAATTTCGCATTACTTGGCACAACAAAAAACAAATCTTACTACTATGAACAATACATTGTACAAATGGCATGCAAACTTCAAATTCAAAATCTCAAATCAAACTCCAAATTCAAGTTCAGTTTTTTTACACGGTACTAAGTTTTATTTATTTACCCTTCTTGTATTATCTTTGAATCTCTCATATGAACAAGCGTAAACCGTCTTTTATTATTATTCTTCCAGGACAGGTGTTCCGTATCTGGAGAATTATGTCACAAATTCCCGTGCTGCGATGGCGTATCTTGTAGAGATGCCAGGGATGTCACCGGGTCTTACAGGATATGTGATGATGTTAGTAAATATTCTAAACACTACCTGATGTTCCCTAATTGTTTGAAAATTTCTCTTAAATTAATTTTTTAATTTCACCACTTAATGCTCATCGCTAACAAGTTTTACATGCTTACTCTTCTTGTATAATTCAGCATCAATCGTATTACCTAAATCAAATTGTCGTTTATTATTACCCTTCCAGCGGTTTTGTGCTCGTCCCGGAGAAAGATGTTATAAAGGTGGATGTTGCATCGGTCGATGTAATGTCCTCGAACAAGAATGTCCTGGTGTAAGTAAATAGTCAACCACTACTTAATGTTCCCTGATTGTTAAAAAATTGCCCTAAATTTCCGTTCGGAAATTGTGTTAATCGCTAACAAGCTTAACTTACCCTTCTTGTATTGTTTTTGCATTAATCCTATAATCAAAGTTTAATCATATTTTATTATTACCATTGCAGCGTGTTTGTGCATACTTGGGAGAGACATGCACAGATCTTCCCTGCTGCCAGGGTCACTGTAAAAAACCCGAATGGATATGTGCACCTGGTGTAAGTAAATATTCTAAAAGCAACTTGATGCTCTCCAATATTACATATGGAAATATCTCTTCAATTCCGTTTTTAATTTTAGCATTGAATAAAATCAAGCCATATAGGAACGAGGTCGAAATCGCCTTTCGAATTTTTAAAATTCATCAGAATTGGGTGATAGAGCATAAAAAACTATGTAAGTTTCCAACTTTAAAAGATTCAAGTAAACTCACCATTTTCTGTAGGAGAGCGCCAAAGGTTGAAAACGCCGTCCGCGGGGATCGAGCTGGAGCTCACAAATTTTAACGTGGAGACTTAAAATTACACAAGCAAAATGCGCAATTAAATTCCCTAGGTGCCTTATTTTAATAAATAATAATAATAAACGGAAACCTAAATTTACCAACAAGTATTTGTCGTTATTTGCCCTATTCAGTGGTAAGAAAATGCCTCTATTTTCATGCTCCATTACATTACTTTTAAACAAAAATCCAAATTTCAAGAATAGATCACCTAGAGAATTGAATTGCGCATTTTGCGTGCGCAATTTTAAGTCTCCACGTTAAAATTTGTGAGCTCCAGCTCGATCCCCGCGCAAGGCATTTTCGTCATTTGGCACTCTCCTACAGAAAATGGTGAGCATATTTGAATCTTTTAAAGTTAGAAACTTACATAGTTTGTTATGCTCTATCACCCTATTCTGATAAATTTTTGAAATTTGAAAGACGATTTCGACCTCTTTCAATATGGCTTGATTTTACTCCATTTTATATTCAACGTTAACGAGTTTTATTTGCTTACCTTGATTTCCTTAACGTTCTGTAAATACAATATTAATAGATATTACGAAATTAATAGTATTGATACCCTCTTCCTACTAAGTCTATATATAAGCCTTCCTATATAAGCCTACTAATCGGACAAGTAAATTATTTAAACTGTTTACACATTAGGTCGATTTGAGTATGTAATTTCGCATGCCTGTAAGAAAAAATAGCAGTACATTATTTTGAAGATGCACCATTTTAAAGATATATACGTTTATATTGTGGAATGCATTCAAGTGCTCGTATTCTTCATATACAGTTCAGTATAACGGGTGTATTGCTTTGCAATCATTGATCATAAAACCGGAAGAATTTTTTTAGCAGTTATTAAAACACCTGTTTTTCAACTTACCATATGCCAATCGTGATTCATTTTAAATTTTAGCAAGTATTTATAAAATTTGATTGAACAAAGCCTGCATGAAGAACCAGTGACTATATTTTCGCGTTAACGAGTGTTAGTCGATTTCCATTTATTTCATCAGTCTTTTGAACTGACTAGGGAAGCTCCTGTACTGTTAGACGAACTGAGAACTGCAGTTAGTCAATCATAACTAATTCCGTCAAGCAATTTTTGAGTCCGTAATCAGTTTTTTGAATGGAGACTCAAACTTAACGCCAAAAACAGCATTTAGAATTGACTAGTGAAATCAGGAGAAAGGATTGAATTAAACGACAGCCATGAACCCAACTAAATACACGGAATTCACCAACACAAAAACATTGGTTTGTTCAGCTGCGCATCACTGTTTTTCGTATTTGTTAATTCCATGTGTGTGAGTTCGTCAATCGTCTTGCGCGCTTGCACTGCATAATTTTAAAATCTGTTTTTGGCCCTCAGTGTGAGTCTTACAGAAAACTGATTACGGACTCAAAACGTCCGAATTAGTCAGAATTGGCTAACAGGAATGTTCAGTTCGTCTAGCGGTTGAGGAGATACCATAGTGAGTTATAACTTAAAGAAATTCTATATAATTTTCGTTACAGCCGGGCTGTTCATACGCTGGAGAATCATGCCAAGATCAGCCGTGCTGCGGTGGTGCTACCAAACCAGAGGAAGTGCTGTACTGTATAGGATCCAACAAGATTTGTGATGTACGTAAATATTCTCAAAACTACTTAATGATCCCAACTTGTTTGAAAAACTCTAATGAAACCGGTTTCAATTTCAGCAGTATGTGCTCAACGATAGCAAGTTTTATTTGTTTACCTTTATTTACATATTTAAAACTAGTATAATTAATACGAGATATTCGTCATTGACATCCTCATTAAAAAGTTATCCCATTTTTTTACATTCCAAAATGCTACCCAACGCCGGATATAACGATGTTTCTGTAAATGATATGTATTTTCTTAAGTTGTTGATAAACGTCATTTTAGCTTCATTTTAAACAAAAACTTTTTATATTTTACGCAAGTAAGTTTTTTGCGTTTTTTGCTAAAATCCCTGCTAAAAGGTTATTACATTATTTGACATTTGTTTAAAACCATTGTAATTTACCAAGTTATATCTAGTCACCAAATCCATTATATTACACTCTACTATTATAAATCAGTACGTTGTAGGATTTTTGACTTTCTGATAACGTTATATAAACGTACAATAAACGTTAGTGATCCCTATTTATTTCGTGAATTAGTTGGTGCATCAATCTGACGAACTGAGTTTTATCATTTTTAAATAATATTCTTGCAGACTTGCGCAGATAATGGAATGTCCTGTCGAGACGTTCCGTGTTGTCCTGGAAAGGGGTTTTGTAAAGCACCAAATTTTAGATGTGAAATTGTAAGTAAAAACGAAAAATGCATCGATTGCAGGTTTACAATGCGACTTAAAGCTCTTTTATTTGCAGGATGATGATAATTGCTACAGACAGGGTGAGACTTGTAATGGTGATCTTCCTTGCTGCGATCTGGATTTTGGGTGCCTCGTATTCGTTGATAGATGTATACGAATTCCTTAATTAGCGTTGAGAAAAGGGCTCTAGCAATTATTTCTGGAAAATATGTAAATCGATATAATTACCTAACTGTATGTAAAAACTTGAAAATTGTATCGTTACGCCAAAGATGGGAACTTTTACTTATGAATTTTGGTATGAAAATGCTGAAAAACGAGAGATATAAGCATTGGTTACTTAAATATCAAATTGTAAGAAAACCCAATTATAGTAGTAGATACAATAATAATAAGTTCAGTTTCAGAATTGTTAAAAGTAGGTATGAAAGGTACCGAAGATCAACCATTCCTTCTTTAATTAGATTGTTAAGAGAAAAATACTAACCCACATGCAAAATCTTGTTTTTTTCTTTCCTTTAAAGTAGTATTTCTTTGCTATCACAGCGCCCTGACAGGCAGCGTGGCCCTCTTCTTTTTTTCATTAAACTGAATGTAACTTCTATTCAACTCCTGTATCATTTTCAGTTATATCAACTGTGTAATATAACTGTGTAAGATGCAAATTTTTTGATCTTTAATAAATGATATAATAATAATAATAATAATTACCTAAATAGTTCTGAGCGGTTTCTGAAGCGAGTCAGCGTCTTTATTAAATATTCAATTAAATAACTAATCTAAGCATTCATTTTCACTTACAATATTTGTTACATAACCTCAATTATCCTATGCTTACACCTGACATCAATTTTATTCCATGTCTTTTATAGCAAGCTTAAATTCCATTATTTATTACGCATATGATGTATCGCAATTTAAAAAAAATTGTTTCATGAAATTGAAAACAAAATTATTTACTACTTTAATTTTTTGTTCAAGATATTAGAAGTAAATAAATTTTTGTCGGTATTTATTTGTCTATATGAGTTCCATATATGTGCAAATATTATTTTATTTGGTAACGCAAATATTTTTTTTTTCAAATTAAATAGATTATGTCCCACATTATAATGCCTTTTTTCTACAGGGCATTTGAAAAAATATTTTTTGAACACAAAGCAAGAATATTGTGGATTAAAAAAGTCACCAAATTATAATAGCAGAGGTAACGATATAAACCAATAAATTTGCGAAGAGCTTGGATTTATTTATCTCATCCGTGATATGAGTGAACTTTTCTGAGATACGCATGTAATATTTCTTTTCATCCAAACATTTGTCAATAAAGTCAGCTTTGGTGGTCTTCCTCAACTGTTTGTTGCTTACTTTTTTATAGATGTACCTATATGAGTTGTCTATCATTACTCAAAAAAATTAATTATCTGTGTTTAATAAATTATTTTTAATTTAGCTTCGGATTGTCGTTAAATATGCCCGCGACAATAAACCATAACGTTGACCATAAAGCTCCACTATTAATTACATTATTTTAAATTTACTTTATCAAGACGAATACAATACAGTATATGGTATATGGTATATACACTTTGAGTTAAAATAGTTTAAATGTTTAAAAATGTTCGTAGTTCTGAATAGCTTTGTTGAATTTCACTGATGCTTAATCTCTTCAACACTAATCCCTTATGATTCCAAAAAAAGCAGCAAGCGCTCAAGTCACATTACACAACAAATAATCATGCAGCAATTAAATTCTCAAAGTCTGCATTGAACAACATCAAGGACAACAAATTTGTCAATAATAAATGTAATACAGACAGCATGGTTTTCCTAGTAACGTAAAAGAACTGGCCCCACTCCATTCTGATGTATCTAGCAAATTTCCAAAATTTGTTTACATGTTTACTTTCACTAATTATCAACCCTTCTTTACTTCTACTACCTACAACATATCGTGACACATCATGTGACGATCTATTCAATCCAACATATAATCCCAATCTCACCAACGCAAACGACGCAAAGTGCAGAAACATAATCCAAGTATAAGTTGGGATTTTACCAACTTACTTTATGCTAATCCGTAGGAGCACTATTACAATAAATTCAGTAGGAGCAGGATTCCATGAATAGGCAGGTGCTTCGACAGTGAAAAGTTTTGATTAATTTTAGAAGTTACAGTTAGAACCATAGTATTTGTTTTAAGATATAAGATATGATTTTCAATGGTTTTAGGCATTAGCAAGATGTTTTTAGTTCTTCTCAGATTTAATTTACTTACGATCTAAATATACATTCTATGTAGAGATCAGAACAATTACAGCTAAAATCTTGTATGACAGATGAATACGCCGTGAATATATTGAATTACAAATTTTTATTTATCTTAGCAATACGCATGGGAGTAATTAAAAACATATTTAAAAAAATCAAAACAAATTAAATATTTAAGTAGAGAATAATTTTTTGTGTGGATTTCAGCCTTTGGAAAAGATTTTGGGTCCCACGTTAATGAATGGCAGTGATGTAAATGAAATCTGAGCATCTTGGGGGCCGGGGGGTCTCTGATCACAAATCCGTCACAAACGTTCTAGACAATTTAATTTGGAACCTTCACCCCAATTTTGAGCATTTTTTGTTGAAATCTGTGGTTGCTAGAGAGAGTTTTATTCCATTTATAAACAAAACAGGGTAAATGCACCAATATGCTGCTCCATCTAACGATGCAAAAATAGTTACTTATTTTACGATGTGAAAAATTATTCAATGAATAATTGGACTTCATAATGTATCTTAAAAATCGAGTTATTATATTTATGGCACTAGCAATATGTAAGCATTGAATTGGGACATGAAACTTTGTGATTTAGAAACAATAATATGATATCGCACTTGAGAAGTACTATTCAAAAATAGAATTATATAGTTCTCCTATGACTGACTTTGAATGCGTTTGTTATTTATTGACAGGACATTTTTGTAGGTCTTGTATGGAAATTGAGAGAACACAAAATAAGTTTTAATTATCCATGATAACAGATACTTAATTTTTCATTTATTGCACAATTATATAATTTTCTCAAATATGTCCTTTTAATATAACATTACAATGTTTGATACTATTTTATGATCGCAATTGGCTTAAACAAAAGTTATCATGAAAACACTTTATTACATATAATTGTAAATTTACACACTGTCTATCTCATAAACTTATCTTATATGGTAATGAATTTCTTATGCATATGTGGCATACACCATTTTTGCATAATGAAAATGAATATATAAAGCATAAATAAAGCAAACAGAGCTACAAATATTGGAGACAAATTACCAAGTGAAAGTGAACTCCACTTGTTTCGATAGCTTTTTATACCTTTAAATATAAATTTAGAGGTACCATATTCTCTCTCAACACTAGCTATATATTCCTTGTTCCATCTCTCGATCAAATAAAAAGTTATAGCCGCATTTAAAAACCAATTAATAGCATTTTGATACACAGAATCCTTCCCCATTCCAAATGCATTATAGTTGGGGAGTTCCATAGTTTCTGAAATCACCAGTTTTGGTAACTTCGGATGCTCCAAAGATGCCTGTGCTCGGGCGAATAATAATCCCTCCCGATAATAGATACAAGCCATATTATTATTATTTGAAGCTGCGCTATTCATACAAGATATCTCAGATGTCCAGTCCACTATCCAGTTGTAGTAAATATTTTTCAAATTTGAATTGGGAGATTCACTAAACGATGTTTTAACCAAACTATGATTCGAGTATGCATGCGTAATTATTGTATATTTTGGACGATGTAAATCCAATTCAATAAAATCTGTTGGAACGGGTGAAACTGATTGAATTGCAAAACTTCCCATTATATTTCCTCTGTAAGTGTTTCCAAGAAAGTAGGTCACTAAACTCCAAAGAAGTAAGTTGTATCGACTCATTTGAAGCTCTGGTAGATTGCAAGGCTGGTCAAACAAAATTTTAAAATTTTGAAAGCAAACTCCAAAATCACAATTAGGTTTAAACACTTTGTGAACTTGGAAATATTGTTGAACTGATTCAAATAAAGTTATTAGTGCAAATGTGCACACCAGCATAATCCACAGTGAAAGCGACATCGATTTGAACAAAGATGTCCAATTCCAAATCGGTTCAGGAATGGCGACACAAAATGTTATGTAGTCTGAATAAGCTATTTCAGAAAATGATATAACTCCAAAGCGTCTTTCTGTTGGTGTGAGAAACGGTACCAAATCTGCAGTATCGTTAACCAAGTCACCGATCAATCCGTTCCATGTACCGTTTTCCTCTTGAAATCCAAATCCGTAAGCGGGTGTTCTTTCAATAAATTTTACTGTGAAGTTTGCATTTTGAGATATTTGTAATAGAAACTTGTAAAGTGCACCTTTGATTTCTTTTTTCTTTCCTACTAACGACCATGTTAAAATTGGTATAAAGGCAACTCGTAAGACTTTACCATTAAGAATGGCTATATCCTGAAACTTTAATTGACCCACTTTGTCAATTGAATTTAAATTTATCTGGTTACTACAGTAAATTATGTGCACATTTATTGCATTACAGAAAACCATTTTCTCGATAAATGTGTTTAAAATAATGTGAGTTGACTTGTCAAAATTGCACTCAGATTTAAAAAGTATGTATTCATCGTTTACTGCCTCGTCAAAGAAACTCTCTAAATTTGTTGTTAGGTCATACTCGATGACCTTTGTGAGACAATTTGAAAAATAGTGACTAAATTGTTTTACTCCTCGACTTTTTCTCGTTTCCACTCCATTGTAAAGTAGTATAGGTTCCATGAGAGTTTGGGTAAGTTGATATAATTTTGAGTTTTGAACGAACCCCATCGTTTTTTCAATTTTTTCTTGGGTGAAAAGTATCAAGCACACACGATTTGTGTTAGCTCTCACCCGCCGTATTGCTGCATACAACGGGATTTCAAATAAATTTGAAGCGTGTCCAGTATCAGTAAACATTTGTATATGTAGCACAGCAACAATCAATCTCAAATGAGACAGTGCCGTGAAAATTATCATAACTAAAATATATATAATGCTTTTTCTTGTTTCACTGCTTATCAAATCCTGAATTACAATTAAAGTACATTTATTTTGTTGCAGTTTTCTTGCACATATAATATCTTATACTCAGGGGAAATTTTTTCACAAAACGTTTGTGCAAATGGCAGTAAAAGTAACACAATTGCAGCTAAACCGATGGTCAGAATAGAAATTGTATTTTTACTTGCTTACCCAGTTCTGTTACTTAAAACGTAATTGTTGACATGGGAAAAAGTTGTTACGGTTTTGTAGTTCTCTTAAAAAGGCTTTTAGGGCCGTAACAAGAGAGATAAACCATTGCAGCGAATATTTCGCTATATGTTGTGTCATCAAAGTGCTGAATAGCAAAAAAATCCATGACGGTTATAACCACAAAAATATTTTCAAATAATCGTAATTGTCCAAGCTGAATGTGTAAAAGCTTTTCCTTTGTATAAATCGCGTCCAGCAATATACGAGCAAGATCGTTATCTCTTCAAAGACCTCAAAATGTTCTTTATACACTCTATATTGACTATTCTATTACCTGGAATATGCAAATGGTTTAACAGATTGTTATTTGAGCATTGACCTAATTTGTGAGTGAATTGGAATGCATTAGGGTAAATGCGTAGCATGATTATATCGCATTTTCGTTGCATTCAAGTGCTAATGGAATCAAATCACCTTCTTCTTTATAATAATAGCAATAACCAATAAAGATTCAAACTACGCTTGTTTATTTCGAACTGAAAATGTCGGTTAGTTCTTACTTTACTTGTTGTCATGGACTATTTTCTCGGACAAAACTTGTCACAATACGCTCAATGCAGTGAATATTATTGTTTTTAATGTTTTATATCCACACCTTAAGCATCAAGCAAAAGGATATAAACGTATGTAATTATTTAAAAACTGAAACAAGCTGAAATAAATCAACATTTATTGTTTTTCTTGTATCCCTCTAAATAACTGCTGTACATAATACATGTAACCGGGATAAAAATTCTGAATTATTGATTATAGAATATTTATGAATCAATCATAATCAGTTATGATTATCATAAAGCAATAGTTCTTAAATCTGAATGTCCTGTTTATATTTCAGTATTTTAACAGTATGCAAACGACAAAAAGGTACATCCGAATGATTGAGCAGAAGATTGCAATTTATTACATCGAATTAATCATTCATAAACATTAAAAACATAAATTATGTTTGAGGTCTGTTCCCTTTCGATGTTTGCATCTAAACTTAAATTTCTAACTTTTGCAAAATATTACTAGATATCATATATTAGACTATTATTCAACTCAATATTAATTATGCATAGATTTTAATTCTTAAATTTCATTATGATTGTACGTGGGAGCTTTCGAATCTTTTGCTTGAGAGTATTATTTGAGTAAACTTTCTTCAGTAATTTAACCATATAACATAAAACATTTTTCAATAGCAATTCTGTAACAGCACATACTACGCAAATCAAAAAAGCATAAAACACAGTTTTAAAATTTGATTCAAAAGTAACCGACAGCGGCAAAATGGCAGTTCTGCTATTATTTCTTGTAAATTCGAGCCTATATGACCATCTTTGTCTTTCATAAACAATGTATATCTGAT
>JAQIXW010002848.1:0-14381 GCA_034700685.1 Willowsia buskii | reverse complement strand
ATACCTATGTATTTTGACTCTAAAAAATCAAATCAATCCAAATTCGTAGTTCTACCTTACGTATAAAGGAGGTATTGTATAGAGAAACCCTTCGTGCCTGTAATAGAAGACTTACATTTTTAAAACTTTAAGACGATAATATATACTATGTACACATTTTTCCTGCATTGTTAGCAAGTTAGCCCTCAAGCACAAGTTTAATAGAATTATGAAGTACGATATTTACGATATATTCATAAGTAATTCAACGAAACTCAAGCAACATTGATCAATATACTTCCTATGCCATGAATAAAATATACCAGCACTTCAAACGTATAATTAATTATAGATGATTGACAAGTGTCAGAGGATCAGATGAAACAATAGAATTTATTGAAGCATGCTAAGCACCAATACACTTAATTATGTACCACGTTCAACGTTTTCATTCAATTGATTCAAGGCTCGGCTCGTGCTGAATTGAATGAACTAAAAAACACGACTTACCTATCTCGTTGTCAGTGATTCAATTCATATTTTAAAAATAATTGATAAAAGGTAAGATGGAAATTAATTGATTGGATTGCATTCAAGAAATGTAGTGCAGATAAATGAAAGGTTGTCTAGGTTATTGCGTTTAATAATCACTGCGATGAACAAACCACCAATAGTTGATAGTGCAGCGTTTTCTATTTTTCTTTTATGTACTTTGTTTTAGCAAAATATTTATTTGGATTTCAATCAAACAGTTTATATAGAATTGTCATTTATCATATGTAATTTGATGTTTTTAAATGCACACTATCACTTTGTTGCATTTATTGAAATGCAGTTGCAGGCTTTCGCAAGTAATATTTGATTAATTTTTATGACTAGTTTTTGTAATTACTACTTTGCTACCTTGACCCAGACAGACGTTTCACTTGCTATTTTTTCCTTTATCATGCAAATTTAAATTTCAGTTCGGTTTTGTCAGTGACAAAGAGATGAATATAGGTATTACGTTTGAATTTGCTTATAGCTCACTTTAAAATGTATGTAGATGAACGTGAATTCGCATTGTGTATACTTTTTTATTTCCGTTAAGTTTCAAAGAATATACATTTGCTTACTGATGGAATGATATGTACTCGTACACTAGATCGACTGTCTACTAACGTTTTACTGGTTTTACCAAAGCGAAATTGCACTTCTTTTCATATGTAATCGCAACTGTAATTGCGAGTGACTGTAGTTGGTTGGTAAATAAATAGCTTGAACCTTTTAAAATGCACTTTTGTCAGTTGTCTTACGTACAGATAGAGTAAGTACAGTGAATCTTTAGGCAATGCTTATCGTGTATTTATTTGCAACCTCATTTTTCTTGTTCCTTGAGAGATTTCACTGTACTTGGAGCGTGAAGATTTCCTTTTCCAAACGAAAAAGTATCAAGTGGTAAGAATGTCCAATGAGCAATTTTTTTCCATTGCATAATGCTTTATGACGATAAAAATGACAAGTCATAAGAAGTAGACTTGAAATAAAATAGTTGACACCAAATCTATCTTCTGCTTTGTTATAACCTATTATTGAATATTACAAAATGTCGGAAACTTACCCTTCTCTGAGAAAATGCCGTGACAAATTTAGCAGCGGAGCTTTTCTGTTTTTGTTTAAATGCCAGGACGTCGTGATCTTCAATGGTGGTGACGTCGCTGCTGCTATTTTTACGATGAATAATTTTTGCAGATGGGATGATACCAGGATAGTTTTCCGTATCCGGTGTAGTAGGCACTGAGTCAAGTGTTCTTTTAGATCCGCAGGAAGAAACGCATTGACCCATACAAAAAGAGGTGTGTTGCCAATGTCGTCTCATCCAAAAATGTTAAATTCATATAGTACATATATGTGTGGTGGTATAATGGAGTTGAGTGTGAGGAAATAGCGATTAGGATTGGTAACAAAAGGGATGTTTGCAGAGGATGACAAAATGACATCAACAGCCACTACCAGTTTGCATGCATGTTGTGTTATTGTGATCAATTTTGCCTTTGTTATTATTACACAGCTTGCTTCAACTTAAGAGTCTTATCCCAGAAGGACGGTGGAATATACAAAAAATGCTGTTTTTCTCTACAAATTGGTGCAAAAACTGCACCAATCGACCTCTGGTGTAATGTCTTACACTTACACTACGAGCACTCACTCTAATTGCTAGTGCAATATCATTTTAGTTTATTAATGCTGAAGGGAGTACTAAATCAAAACCAGACTATAAATACTACTCAACAAACTGAAGGCACCTTCATACGAGACGTGAGTTACTTTGCTAATTCTAGATCTGTTATAGTAGCTATGTACACGAACATAAACATGAACAGAAAAATGTCAGTTAGTCAATAATATTTTATACCACTTTGAGATTTGAAACTTACAACAGAAATAGGAACTTTGACCATTTATTCTTCTGGCGATGATGAATCTTTGGTTGTGAAAAGTGAAGTCTAATTCTAGCACTTAATTAATAAGGCTTATTACATATGGTTGGAATTCTTTGCACAGTTCAAATTTTTCACACCAAGGCTTTTTTCATGGAGTTTGAGAAGGCGTAAAATATTTTAGGAAGGTAATACATAGATCGGGATTACCCAAAAATGTGTATATTCTTTAGTGATGTTGATGTATGCATAATTTAATGTTCCACTCACTGAGTCTGAACGCCTACAACAACCACTACCTATGTTGATATTCAGCAGTAAATGATTTTTTATATGTTGAGCATGTTGTAACATGATGTGGTAGCATAATGTGGCATAGCATGCAGTTGTCCAGATACTTTTAGCTTTGGTTCCTTTTTGCTTCTCGTCTACGCATCTGGAATTCTGGATATCTTGAAAATAGGGTACTAATATCTCACGTATCTCACGTTTGGAAAACAAGAGAGTATTATTGTGCATGGTTTCTTTCCTTTTTAAACCACAATCCTAAACTTTCCATGGGTGTGTGAAAGCCAAAAATTTGATCCGAAATGGATAATATGCTATCACAAGCAGCATTAGGGGTACACTATAAATGTATGTATGAATTTGTCCCGTAGGAATTAATTTGCTGGCACACATATTTCCGAAGCAGTCAACAATGCACAGTAATGGAAGAAGTGAATGAATAGGAAGTAGGTTTGATGCAGTAGGGAGACCGAGTGAAACATATTGTTGGTACAAAAAGCCACCGAGAAAGTAGAAAGAAAGTTTGACTGAAGTGGGCGCAACTGAGGACTCTCAAAAGCTTTTACATGGAGCTTTCTCCAAAAGGAGGCATCACAAGCGCCTCCACATACTATCGAATGAAATTGACACGATATGCTGTAAAAGGAAATATAACATGTAGTTCTTGTAGGTCTTTGTAAATTCAGTGTGCATAAAATACATATTGCTTCCTTTGTACATCAAAGCTCATATAAGATAGTTAGTCAATATGCATTCATTAACACGCGTTTTCAACGAGGCAGCTCTTGCTACTATACTGGAGTACGGAGTAAAAATGCTTTCACCTATTCCTAAACACACATCAGTTTCTTTATGATTATTCTTGGCCCGTGTCATAGCAACCAAGGGCAAACTTGGGAAACAAATGAAAAATGTCGACTGGTATGTCAGCCCACAATATTACAAACAAGTGTATGAAAACCAGATACCGGAGTTAGAGAGAAATAGTTGTAATGTTTTGTACCAGTCTGAAATTATTGAGTTGTTTGTCATAATTTTGATTATTGTGGACCTTGAACATCTAAAGAAATGCAAGAAACATACAAAAGGAGTAGAAGCATAAAAATCCAAAGAAATTTATTGCATCCTAGGATAAAATAGCCGTTCAGGAAAATTCCCGACTCTGACAAAGACAAGTTATTCTGATTATCTCATGGCTTTCGTCAAGGAGATTGGATCGATTTCTGGTAGCTTTAAGCAATTTTGTTGCTACGTGCAAAATTAGAGATGAAACTCAAAGATAGCATTTACCTTAACACCTTCACTACACAGCAGTTTGCTTTAATAATCGATCATTTTGTTTTCTATTTGTTTCAGAAGTGTCTTCCGTGAAATCATCGTCCCCTGCCTAATTTAATAAGAAAAAAATCCGTTTTGTGAAGTTTGCAACAGATCTACAATTTTTGTACTGTGTAGAATACTATCGTTTGAATCAAACACCTAATAAAAAGGATTAGATTTGCTAAAATAGGAAAATTGACACGAGAAAGAAAAGCTGTGTGATGGGGGGAAAGAGAGTTAATGGAAGATCAGGTTCAGGGGAAGCAATGTATCCTCGAATATCTTCGGCTGGTTCTTCAAAAAGCTCTCCGATAGAGCCAACGTCAGTTACTGCATTGTTCAACCAAAGAAAGGAGAGTCCTATGCAAAACGGAGATTTGGAAAATGAATCAGTTATAGAATCTCCACCTCTCCATCGGAAAGATAGTTTTGATATTATTAGTTTACTTGCTCAGGAAGATGTTGTTTCAAAGAGTGAAAACGAAAACAATTTACAACCAAACGCCGGTAATTCATCTGACTTGCCAAGTTTTTGGCATTTTGTAGAGCCAGAGTCAAAAAGTCATGACATCTTTCGACGTCCCATAAATCACCATCATCACCCTACCGCCAAAGAGATGACTTTATTAGGAAATAATCATCATACTCGAGGAGACATCGATGGAATACGTGAGGTTAAAAGATCGCCTGATTTGTTGCAAACCAACAAAATAGACATGCCGAAGAGAGCAATAAAACGAAGAAAGGTGAAGAAAGCACAAAGTGCCAAAGTAGCTGGGTTCAAAAATCATGAGAGAAGCTCTCAAAGATTCGGCAGAAAGGATCACGAGTGGCTGCGGGTGCTTACTCCTCCGGGAACAGGTTGTTCATCTATAGACAGTGCAAACAATGATAGTGAAGATGAACTCATCAGACGATACTTTTCTGGGTTGAGCTCGGCTGGAAGTTCAATTTCATGGGCTGAAGATGTATGTGTAGCAATTTTCCTTTTTACACAACTTTCATGGATAAATCAATAGAAAAATATACTGAAAATTATTTTTATAGGAAAGAAAGCTTAAGGCTAATATATTAATAAAGTTAACAAATATTGTAAATTTAAATGCATATAATCATTTTTTCCTTTTCCGGGAAACAGGCTATGGAATCTGAGTTTACAACACAATTGCTGAAATTATGGGAAAACATTGAAACTGTTTGCGGAGGAGGAAGCAGGCCGGAAAACATGACTGAAGCTGTTTATCATGAGTGTATGCAATGGAGGAAAGCTTTTCCCAATCCTGATCTTCATCGATTTTCAAGGTGAAGTAATAAATAATGAAAACTCGTGTAACATTCATGAAGGTTACATTTGTTATTAATATGATATGACTGGATGTTGAAGTAAAATTGACTACTGATATGCGCAAGGGTATGATTTTTCACTGTAAATTATCCTTTTTAACTAAAAAAACGTTGTTTGCTTTAGTGTCAGGAATGAAGGCGACCTATCATCTGTAGAAAGTCCAACACTGGAGGAAGAGCGAGATCGAGTTGATGGAGATGAAGCATTTAGCTCTCTACTTCATTCATCGACTCCCAGAAACTCTAGCGGTGGGAGGAAAGCGTATGATGAAAACTTAAGTTTAGTACAAGCCAACTTTCGTGCATTGAACTGTTCCACACCGCGGCCCAACATCGAAAAGTCAACTGAATATGTGAATGCGTGGTTGACGGAGTGCCAAAATTCACACGTACCTGAAGGAGATCGTCATTTGCCTGACCACAGAAACAGTCAGTCCTTTTCTCCAGCCATTCCCGCAACTTATGGCTCCAATAATCGCAATTCTGAACATGATGCAGAGACGAGCTGCAACATCAATAGGCAAAGTCACGGACTTGTGGCTGAAGTAGAGAAATCATCTTACCCCCACTATTCTAGAAGCCATGCAAAATTTGTCAATGAGCCCGATCCAACAAATTTCTTTACTTCCTTAGCCATAACAAACAGTGAAACTTATGGCTCTCTAGAGAATAAGGTCAATGCGGATTTTTCCGGAAATCATGTGTCATCAATGGGAGTAGACATACACAATATGCCTTTCGGGCTACCACGTTTCAGCAATACAAATAGCTACCAGACTGGCAGAATAAATGAGTCAGACGAAGAGGATGAGGATGGCTCTAACACTCCAACGGAGATAATGTCCTTCCGTCCAAATGTTCGTGTACAAAGGCCAATAAGTTCACGAGTTCGTGACCATGCAATAACACCGATAGCCACTGGGACTTTAGTGCACTCTTCTTTCGGTGGACGACACAATGGTGGAAATCTAACCAAGCAGACATCGGTGAATACTTTTATGCAAAACTCGCAACCGGGAGAGAATTATCGCTTTGGAGGAAGGCTAAGATTGTTTGAAAACTTTAGTAACAATACTATTCCAACAACTGCACAAGCAGAAATGGGAACCAGTAATAACCGACTTAAAAGTGGATTGGTAAGACAAGGTCATAGTTTGGCTTCTCAACTTGGGAGAAGTAAGCAACAACCTTGGTCGCGGCATTCTGGTGACGACCTAGCCGCGGAAGCAAACTACGTGACATCTTTGTACGAAAACTACCCCAACATTGGGACGCGAAATATTGAGGAAGAAGGTATTCGTGATAACACTAATTCAGTGGGACCAAACAATTTTAGTTCGGCAAAAGGAAGCCGTGTGTACTATGAACGCTCTCCCGCAATTGAAGGTCCACATAGCTTGGTAGAATGTGAAGATCGATCCTCATCAACTTCTTGGATTATGAACCGTTGATTTATGTTATTATCTAAGCATATAGTACGAGTACGCAATTAATGTGAAGAAATTCAACGAGTGAACTTTTCAACAGAAGCGTCATTAAAGTTTGATGTCTAGTCAAAAATTTGTCTTCATCGTACAATAATTTTTATAATCGATCTTAAAAGGCAAATTTTAGTACTCACATGCATTGCAGTGATGTGCACCTGTTATAAGTGTAGGATTCGGTATCAAAATATTTTTTCTTCAAAATAAATATTTTTGTAAATGTCTGAAAGGAGATAACTAACTAGAGTTTTTCGCTTTTAAAATCTTATTTGTCAATTATGTTATATTAATAATTGTTGTGTAAAAGTTTTGTTGTGGTTTTAACATGAAAAGACTGAATAAAATTTAAAACTGTAATTTTTAAATTAAATGATGCTATAATTTTCAGTTTGAATAAAGAAAATCTTAAATCAATTTATTATTGAGTTCTAATCCTAGCTTGAGCCCCCATATATGAGCAAGAAGCAAGCATAACTAACATTATAAAAATACACACATACATAGTTGAATCGGGTAGAAATACTGTTGAATAGCTGATGCAGAGCTATTTTGCAGTTACAGGTGACAGGGAATCCCTGCCTAATGTATAAACAAATGTGTGTCTTTTCGTATATACCTGAGCAGAGGGTACCGATTTTGAATTTCAATAAAAATACGGAAATCAAAGCCATCCCGTTATCTTGAATTGAAAACCCATCAAGAACACCACTTCACGTATTCAGTAGTTTTGATATATTTGCAACAACTGTTAGTTTGGACATTTTGCAGTGTGCTCGCATGCTGTGGTTACTGTGGGTGAAGTCTTGTATTACTTTTTTCTGAAGAATTCCTAATGCACATACTTTTTAAAATAACGAAACGGTCAAAATTGCTGTAAATTTTTCATGTTCTACACTTCACACGTCTGTTGGGGTAGCCACAATCATAGGTTTTGCACCTAAAGCAGTTTGAAAAAACAAAAATATTTCATTAAAACGTGCTGCATTTTCCACAATAAAACATGCCTGGTTGCATTTTTTTAAAGCATAAACATAAATTCAAGAATGTCCTCAAATTTACAGTACCTTTGCTAGGAATTCATATAAAGGTGACATTTAAATGTGTTTGTGCCACAAGAAACTCTGGTGCAGTGAAATCCCCCGACACATTTGTAGCATAAATGGAGCAACTACGTCTACAGGCTATTTGAGACTTACCCTCCGATTACTTCAACTACATATTATTACTATTCAAGCACTCCCCATCACACTTCTTCCTGCACTCTGCACAATTGTACTTCTGCATTGCCAATTGCGCTATATGTATTTTATACCATTAAACACTTATACAGCTCAAAAATATTTACTACAAACCAGGCAGGCATAGCATATAATAAATTTATTTGCATTTTACACGGAACTTTGTTCATTTTTACATGATCTTCTTGGGTTTCAACATGAAAATGAAAACTAATCAAAACAAAGAATGTTTGCAAAACATTGTAGCATACATAAGAAAGTTCATTGTATAAACTTGGCAGATAATGTAAACTTGGATAGATGAAGTTGTATTTTGTACTGTTTTCGATAATTTTGTCAAATGTAAAAAAATGCGATTGTTTACTTGTCGAGTTTAGTCACACAATAAAACACAAGCAGTGTTTGCAGTTACTTATCAGACATTAACGTTTTCTAGCATGCAGTAAGCATTTTCGCGAATACGCGATCGCTAAAGGCTTGTTGTTGGCCGATTAGTGTTTCGATTTCTCTGAGAAAATGTTCCCACAACTGTTAATAATTTTCAAAGCTGCTATAAACGCAGCCCAACAGGCACAGAGGCGTCCTTAAGTTTTTTGTATTATTATAACTAAAAACTATGCAGTATAATTTTAATATTATTATCATATAGACTGTCCGATGCATTTGTAATTGTAAAGGAACTCTATCAGATTGTATTTTATAAACCCATATATTGTTTATTCTGTTTGCTATGTATGATAGGCGTGTGTATAATAACATTGGACACAGCGAACATTTTCTTTTTGCACGCTTATGCAACACCGGTAGTGGACGATATCAGATATTATGTATCTGTTAAATGAAGAGAAGAATTGATTTACATAATACATAATGTGCTGATAATTATATTGCAACAATAAACCCCACGACTAAGACTCATAATGTTATCCTTTAACATAAAACAATAACTTGTCACTTGCGACTTTTGTATTTTTTGTCGTGCTGCGGTGTTTGCGACTATGAATTAGCGGAAGCGTTTGTTCACTTTCTCACGTAATTTTTATGCAGTTGTAACTTTGTTCAAATATGTTTTATTTGTGTGAATATTACGCGTATTATTAATATGCCATTTCAATGCAAATTTCATATATATGCTCAGTCTGCATTAGTTGCAGAAAAATAAATGAAATATGCCATGCGTTAAAGAAACTCCTTCTAAATAGGCGTCATTTCATTGCTGCTTCTCCGGTCCACATACAAGGATTATTAGTTTTTATATGTATGTCCATCCATAATCAATATAAGATCCCGAGCATTGTTGGTGAATATTATTATTGGGACTCATAAACTATTAGTGATGTTATTATACAAATCATTAAAACGAGTTCCGCTTAGTAGACGAATTTCAATTTCATAAACGTTTCCATTTAGTCTTTATCAGTACGTGAATCAAACTTGAACCATTTTTCATCTTATGAACGTTTTCTTTTGACAGAAAGAGTCTTGACTGAGAAGGTGGAAGGTAAAGACATCGATAGTGATAGTGTGATCAATTTTTTATGAAGGGACTTTTGTCACTAATTCGTTGTCTTTTCATTTATGGGTAGGTATGCATGACGGATGTATTTTCTGTTGCTGCACATTTAACATAAATACAAATACCAACTCATGCTTGCATGATCAAAAAGTCTTGACTTGACCTCGGCCATTTCTAAGCAGAATCCCTTATAGTATCAGTATTCAGTATATATAGTATACAGTTTTTGACAGAAGTGATATTGAACTCCACTGTGTGTCTGTCTCTGATTTGTGATTATAATTATGATTATAAAAGTGGTGATCACGACAAAATAAAATAGAGCAGTAGTGACCGTAAGCTCCAGCAAAGAACATTGCCTGCCTTTGGTTATGGATGATGGGTGTGATCCAAATTAGCCACATGAGACAAATCAGTGTAATATAATATTTTGCTGTTCTAAGCACAACATACATAATAATCAACAGGAGTTGATTAGTCAAAGAGAGTCAAAGAGCAAAATAATAAACTGAAAGACAACGAGTTTATTTGTAACATTTTCTTAATCCAAACAACTTTAAGCTACCTCGATCCACAGCTACTGCAGACGCAACATGCGTTCAAAGCTTGGATAATATTTTTTTATTAAAACTTCTTTTTACAAAGGAATTCCTGGACAGCGACTCGGATCTAAGTTTTTTTTAAAGTGAAACAAGTGAAAAGAGTCAAAGTTTTTATTATTGAGGAGTGACATGTCAGTTTTTATCTGGAGCTACTTAATGTTTGATTAATATCGTGTGATTTTGAGAAGCTCACGATGTCGGAAATAACAAAGACTGTGTTCCTACTGTCTGCATATTTTGTATCGTTTCAGTGTAATCTGTTTGTGGAAGCTACGTGCGGTTATTCGGTAAGATTTTTTAGATTTTTTCTTTTTAGATTCGAAAAACAAGGTGAATTCTTGTTTTGAAGAATTGTACATCAAATTATTGTTGTATATAGCACAAAAAATATTATATGTGGTATACAAAATCTTACTTGTATTTGCAATTACAACTCATAAATACTATACGCTACAAATATGATTCTTAAAATTTTGAAGCAGAATACACTTGAACTTATTTACACTTGAAAATTTAATAAAAATTTTGTGAAAACGAATCAATCAGGGAAAAACTGAAGTGAGTAAAACCGAATGAACCGTATCATGTCATATAAATATGGGTATACAGCACTTACTTATTTAGATATCTTTAATCTTGAATCTGTCGATACTTGCTCTCTGCTTAAAGCATTTGAATCAAATTGCATTTTTTAAGTTACGGTTAATTGCAGTACATACTAACAGAAATCAGGGGTTTTCCAAAGATGATATTCATCAAATATAATCTTCTTACCGATCATATTGTAATATGATATAAGAAAGATAATATGTATAAGGTTGAATATTAATGGAGTATTATTGTATTTACCAAATTATTTTATTTTTTTATTTTATTTTTTTTTGTTTTTTATAATTGTTTTTGACAATTCATTCCAAAAGAGCTGTCCGAAAATAAAACCTGGATTCCTTAATGTCCACCTCGTTCCTCACAGGTAACACGTTATGAAACCTCCCAACTAGATACATAAATGTAAAGAGTAAAGTATATGCAATTGCATAACAAGGACAAAAGAATTACAGTTATAATTCTATTTCAGTCACGATGATGTCGGATGGCTTAAAACGGTGGACCAATATTATTACGGAGGTATAGACAGATATTATTTGTGCCAAAGTCAAAATGCATGACGAGAAATCAAATTATTGGCGATATTCAGTTTTAATCATGACCAGTCACTTAGCAAAATAAAATGAACCTGAACCTGCATATAATGATACATTTCCTACTGACATGAATGACAGACAAAAACAAAATCCAGCTTGGAGCAGTCCAGTACACTTTGGATTCCGTAGTAGAAGAGCTAAAGAAGAGCCCAGACCGTCGCTTTATCTACGTAGAAACAGCCTTCTTCTGGCGTTGGTGGACCAACCAAGATGATGATATGAAGTCAGACGTGAGGAGGCTTGTCAACAATGGCCAATTGGAGTTTATCCTAGGTGGCTGGGTAATGAATGACGAGGCTTGCAGTCATTATAATTCCATTGTGGACCAAATGACACTTGGCTTAAGGTATATAATTTTGTTTTGACATTAATTTCATGCATGTTTCCAAGTACAGAGTATGCATTTCCAATTTATTTATGATTTCGCCTTCCACACCACACATATATAAGCTCTACACGTGTGTAGGTATATTAGATATTATGCATCTTCATCTTGAACCACATTTTCTAGCAGGTGAATTTTTATTTTCTTCTTACTCATCGTTTTTTATGTGTACGTTTCTGAGATTGTAAAAGACATCAACAAAGAGAACTTTTATGTATACTGTTGATGCTTATGTATTGATTATGTATATATACGTCATTACCAATTTTATGGTATTTTGACAAGTATGCTTGTGTTTGCTTGAAATTGTATTACCTATGTCTATGCCTAAAAGTTGATCCATAATCCATATAAAACATATAAATATATGAGATTTATCAGCTTACAATTTTTTGGAAGAATGGCAATAACATATCCTTTAGGATTGGCAACCTCAATGTGGAATTGGTTCCCTGAAGGAAACAAAATACGAAAAGAATGATGATGGTGATAGTATTTTTGTATTCTTTGTAGATTCTTAAACGAGACTTTTGGGGAATGTGGTCTTCCAAAAGTAGCTTGGCAAATTGATCCATTTGGACATTCCCGAGAGCAAGCTTCCCTCTTTGCTCAAATGGGTTACGACGGGCTATTTTTTGGAAGATTGGACTATCAAGACAAGGATTTTAGAAAACAAAACCATGACATGGAAATGATTTGGAGTGGGAGTCCTAATAATCTAGGTAACATTGCTCACAATCCAATTTACTGCCTTCCGTTTTTGTTATGCCACGTGTGTTTTTGTGTGGATTTTTCATGCATAGTTTATTACCTGCTGTGCACTTTATTTTCACAACTTGGGAATGACTCTGATAGCTTTTATAAAATTCGTTTAAAACTGAGAATAATGATGATTTTTCATTCCCGCAGGAAATTCCTCGTGGTTATTTACTGGTGCGCTCTATAATGGATATAATCCACCTGACGGATACTGCTTTGACATTTTTTGTGAAGATGATCCCATAAATGTAAAGTAAAAGTCGGGGGAAGTTTTTGATTACTTGTAATAAGTACTTTATTGTATAACAAAGAGATTATTTTAATAAGTGGGCCGGCGGCACACTTTATGCTGAAGTGATTTAAAGGAAATTATTACAATGCATGGCAATAAGTATAAAAGTCATATCCATTTTGCTGTGTGCAAACTTCATCAAAAAATTAATACCAAGCTCTGAAATTTGTGTAGGACGATCCGAAACTTTTAGGTTACAATTTGGTAGAGAAAGTAAACAATTTCATCAGAATCTCAAAGGAGTGGGCAGAGCCTTATGACACTGGTCACGTTCTCATGACCATGGGCTCTGATTTCCAATATATGGCAAGCCATACATGGTACAAGAATTTGGACAAATTGATAAAGTAAGATAATAATAAAACACCGAACCTTTAGAATCTCATTACTTCGCTGCATATGACATCCCGGGAGCAAAATTCGATGAGAACATGAAATCACATGCAAGTCAATAAGAAAATTTCTTTTAATTTCATTTCGATCCTTTTCTCAGGTACGTCAACAGAAAGCAAATTACTAACTCTTCTCGGGTAAATCTTCTTTACTCAACTCCGTCGTGCTATCTCCAGGAAGTTCATAAAACAAAAAAGCCTCTTTCGGTTAAAACGGATGACTTCTTCCCATACGCTAGTGATCCTCATGCATTTTGGACAGGCTACTTTACCTCAAGGCCTACCCTCAAGTATTTTATCCAAAGAGCAAACAATTTTCTTCAGGTTTGTAAACAACTGGCCGTGGGAGCATTCAATGGTCAACCTAAACAAAGTTTGATAGACAAAGTATGGACTTTTTCCGAGCCTGTAGCGATTGCTCAACATCACGGTAATAGATTGAAAATAATGAACGACGACTTTGCAGAAGCTTTTTGGCTATATTCCGAGTGAAAATTCAATGTACCATTGTAGTAAAGCTTGTGGTGTGGTTGATTTATGTCAAGTTAATATATCTCATGTCTATGTGTTGAGAATAGACGCAGTTTCTGGTACGGCGAAACAGCATGTCACTGATGATTATTCCCTGAGAATCTCAATTGGCTTGAAAAGCTGCGAAGATGTAGTTGATGAGGCATTCAGGTAACTTGATTAGATTTAAACTAATTACAAATCTGTATTTATGTGTACTCTGCGTAATCTGTATGTGTACTTTTCGTAAGTAATTTGACATAAGAATTGAAATATTTAATAGGCTCTAAACAACATATTATTTCAAAATGTGTGCCGTGAACTTGATGTATATTATGTAGCAAAGAAAGCTGACAAAACTGTGATTTTTATATGCTAAAAAGTAACATATTTTGTAGAACTTCTTATATGGTAAAACTTTGCACAAACTCCATTGGTTTATTATTTCAACATTTACAACTAATCCAGTATTAAGAAAGTTGGGAAGGTATTCAGTCCAGCTTGTTTGCTTTAATTATTAATTAATTTAGCCTAATTAGCCATCATAAAATGTGGCCCATCGTTACCACATTAAGGCTCCCCCACGCACTTTGGGACTCTAAATTTGTCATTGCTAAGGTAAAGTACAGTATCCCATAGCTTTAGAA
>JAQIXW010002847.1:0-14388 GCA_034700685.1 Willowsia buskii | reverse complement strand
GAAGAATTGTTGGCATTTCTATTGTTGTATAAAGATGGAAGGGCAAGGAGTGCTTCCGACATATCATACGAATTATTAGATAAATCTGCACCAAGGCCAGAAAGTGAGCCGTCGAAATCTGCAGCCAAGCTCTCCGCTTCTGCCCATAAACTCCCTGAAGATGGGAAAATGTTTGCATGAGTATTTTAAATACTGTAGTGCAAGAATAATTTAAAATGACTAATTGATATCAGAATCATATCTTACCTGCATTTTGTTGAACACCCCTTCCAGCTCCTGGATTTGGCTCCATTGTTCCATTTATCGCTCCACCAGTATTGACAAATGGTTGTCCTCCGATGTTTCCACCCCCGCCTCCAGCAGACACCATTTTTCGTTTTCTGGTTTTGGTGCCACTGTTTTGAACTGGCGCTTGGCAAAATGTTTCCAGCTTGTCTGAGTTGTCTGATGCATTATCCGAACAGGAAGAAGGATCTTCCATGGAAGATGCCATCATTGGTGGAACAGACCATGCTGGAGTCTTTGCAGGTCTTGGAGTTCTCACATCACTCGTGGACATATTTCCTGTTGAACCAACATAGTAGGATGGCCAATACATAAAAGTGTTTTCTTATGGTAGCAAAAAATTATTTCAGAAGCACAGTCTGGCAAATGTGATAAACACACACTTTCACATCGACATTAGCACAAGATACTCAAAACTTCATATTATAAAAGCAACGCGTCAAAATGGAAAATCCAAACACTAGGGCACATCATCGAAGCTCATAATATGTCTTTTGTAAGGCTTGAACATGCATACCGTTAATTAATTATCGGGGTATACTTTACAGAAGAAAATTTGCAACATGGAGGAGGAAAAAAAAAGAATACATGCGTAACCTTATTATCGAATCAAGATATTCATTTCACTGACATGCATAAAAGATGCCAAGTCAAGGCTAGACACAAATAGCCCGAGAGAGATCAATAATCGCACAAAATTGGATGCGGTTTTCACCTTTGGAATAATAACCACAGTACCATTCCATAGTATTGGAAATGAGGCAGGCTCCACCAGAGATTCTAGTCAGCAAATTGAGATTCGCGTAAATTAACTATATTTAGATAGCACTGCCACACCACTACGCGTGGATTATGCACGAGCCGACATTCCATTAAAACATCATTTCGTTATTTTGTGCTCGTTCAGATTAGAAAAGGAATGGCTCATTTTAATAATAAAACGTGCTATAAATTTTCTTGTGCATAACGACCACACTAATGATGATACAATCTGCCTAGCCGTCAAACAACCGCGTTTGGGCACAGACACGGCACTAACATGAATTGTGTGAAGTATTTAAAGTTTATATTAAGTCTGCAGACCGGCTAATGCCAAAAAATGATGTTTCATATTCCTTTCAATTTAAGAGTACAAATCTATTTTGCACAATCTCCTGCCACAGGAGTGGCATAATTTAAGCCGGTTTTGCTACTAGTGAATAATAGCAACGCTAGGCGCTGTTATTTCCAAAAAACCACGGCGCATAAAACAGCAAGCGCAGAAGACGGTTGATGTGTGGTTAAAATATGGCATAACGTCATATGATACTAGTAGAATGGTTAGTTATAATATCCAACCAACAGTATTGGCAAACTAATCTCATTTATGCAGCGACATGTGCTTCCAAAGAAGCTTCTTGTCTTCTATATTCCAGGTTTATTAACAATGAGAAGTGAGCTCTCGAGTACATATATGTAAATAGTTATATAACTGTTGACTGTTGTTATTTTCAGCAGTAAAATTCAGTTTGAGATATACAACAAGTTATCCGGAACATTTCATGCTTTTTACATGGACATTCTTAAGTAACTAACTAGATACAAAGTCTACTTTAGTAATAATTTGCACCGACACACTGGGAGACAATCCTTTTCAAAGTTTGCTTAATATTAATTACAACAATGCCTTCCCCACAAACATTCCCGCTAATAACTTACCATGTACAACACAATTTAGCCTAATGTGTCTAATGATCAATATCCACTAGAAAATTTATGCTGGTATTGGACAGCACAACAGGAGCGCATTGTATGCATCAATTTTGAATGAACTTAAACCGATTAGCTATTCGTAGTAATTATTGCTATTTCACGTTACACACACGGATTGCATGGAAAATAAAGAGGCAAGATGAGACATACTGCAAAACAGTCTATTCATCCTTAACTCATTCAGCAATTTTTCAATGCAAAATTTGAACTCATAGAATTAATAATTAACCTCACATATTACAACTACTACAATATAAGTTGAAGGTAATTTTTTGTATGTTCATTATAAGTTATTCAATTAGTTTTCATAAATTGAACACAGTCCATTACATTTTCATCAGAGCTTATTAGAGAAACAGTTCTGAAACCTATTTGTTAAAAATGAAACATTTTTCTGATACAATAGAAGATTTTGATTCACAGGATAGTCAGCAACACTTACCTATCGTATAATTGGCCGTGTGCATATGTTCTATTTCATTTAGTTAGGAATAAAGACCCATTTATGCACATGATGTGACATATGTATTTGTACAGACCTAGATGCTCAAGCAGGCAAAAAATTGAAAATTCGTGCAAGTACAATAATTTCACGTACATGACAAAAGTAGACTATTCTTTGGAGTGGATGTAAAATGTTTTCTTTTTGAAAAGAGGGAAAAAGTAATTGCCATTTTTCACTAGTCACTCTAGTACATTGCCTTCTTTCCAGTTTTTAACAATCATAACCACGAATGATCATCCTTACATCATTTTCTATGCTTTTATATCAAGGACATGCATATTTTATGAGATTTACTACGTCAAACACCACAACAGCTATGCTTAGCAAAGCTCTAACGAAATTCATCAACATCCATGGAACAACAATGACACATAAAAATAAATAAGTAGAACTTAACTTAAAGCCCTCAGAGAACAAACATGAAGAACTCCTTCATCATTCATCACATTTTCTCGTATGATGTGCTCCAACACTTTAGTTGGCATTCACACTTGAGCTATGTATGCAGTTATACTTATTGTTATGCCCTCTTCAGTTTTGAATATGTTTGTTGTAACTACCTTTTCAATGAGTAATATAGCATAGACGTAAATACTGAGGGATAACAAAAAAGAATAAATTGGAGAGAAGTAGAAGTGGAACGAAATGAAATCAATTAAGCTCTTCAGAAAAGGAGATACATACATATATACTCATATATAAAGACTTAAATTTTACGTGCACTTGTAATGAAAAAGTAACCGTGCTAGGTAATTCTCTCACACGAAGAAAGTGACAATTAGATTAGATGAGAGGTTGAAAATCGGAATGTTTACTATTTTATCAATCCTTCAGAAATTATTTCTGTTTTATTATTCTGCCAGCATTCAATGACATGTTCAATTTACCCATACATTCCGGTTAGAACCCTGTGTCTTCCTATTTTCTCCTACTTGTTTTCTAACAATCTAGCAGGAAATTCCCAGTTTTTTCTGGACAAACACGCAATCATTTGTTCCACGTAACACAACAACACATCAAAAGCATTATTAATTTTTCTTTCAAAACTTTTTTGTACTGCTATTCCAGTTGTTTTTGCAGACAAGTAGACTTGTAGTTGTTTTGCTATATATAGGCAGATACATAGACAGGTATGTGGAACACTATGTCAATCAGTTGCAATGTTGAAAAATTAACTTTGTTTCGTGTGTATTATATGCATGTGATAGTGTCGTGTGGAAGAAACTTTCCTTGTAACAATTGAATGCATAAATGGCAGAACATATTCCAGCATGAAGGATAAATAGTTATAAATGCCTATACTGTTAGTCTGACTTTGAAAAGGACACGTTCAACGTTGAACACAATTGGAACAATTGATAAAATATGATAGTTAACAATAAATCATGTATGGAGTGTTTCCAATCAATTAAGTGCTACTACACCAAATCTCTTGTCGTGACATTCAAGTGGCAAAAGTAATGGTAGTATAGTGGTAGCTGTTAAATGATCAAGGGTTTGATGGAATATATTATATTAAAATGCCTTTCAGTTGACTATTGTCCGTTATTTTTCAGTGCACCTCAAGCAATAAAAAACTAGACAAGAACTTTCCTGGCAAAACAATGCTTACTAAATAAATGAGTCATAGAAAAGCACAATTGAATGTATGTACATGTAAGGCATAATAAGTAATATATTATTCTACATAGGTAATTTTACATATTTTATCATAAAAAATCATGCTTGAGTTATACCTATCTGGGAAACATAGTTGGAGAAACTTTAAGCAAGCCATATAGTGCAAAACATACATACATTTATCAATCAACTTGTGTGTATGACATATTCATATTTGTGATGAATATTCCCATTACTCATTTCATCCTCAAAGAAAATTTTTGTGGGTTATTGTGTTTTTGAAGGTTATGTCTAGAGTCTAGACTCTGGAAATGACTATGAGTGAGCATTGGAGAGTTATAAACTAGAGCCATTATAGCTAGTCAGTTTATGTAGTTTTCTAATGAGTAAGCTATCACTATCACAAAATCCTTTGCAAGAAATGCATTTATTTTTACTTGCTTGTAAACTGCTAACATTCTCATTTCACATTTCTGGGTAGAATGTTGAGACGATCAAATGCCAAATATACAAAATGAGAAAGATATATGTCGGCACATACTGCATACACTTTTCGAACAATTTATAGGACCCCGACTGTTTTAAGGGACAAACATGTGATGTACATGTAGTATTAACTGCCCTTGCTACTCAAAGTGCCGATTTTACATTTTCTTACAAATCCAAAGTGCTTACAATGTAAATTGTTGAGTATGGATGCTAAAATTGCCTTTCAATTCGGAAGAAAGTCACACAAAAATTCTTAAATTGTTGTCCACAGTCAACATCACAAAAGTTGAGTATGTGAAACAGTACTATGCAACGTTAATAATGATGGCATGAAACCTCAAAGGGAAACTAATCTAGTGAACCTCATGACCTGAAACTAAAATAGAAAATTTGGTATTGAAGGGACGAGTTAACCCTTTACTTTGCCAAATAAAATGAACCTGTTGTGTGGCTGTGTCACTTGGGCTATTTTTGTACCTACTTCATTTCAGTCAGTTTACCGTTTCATACATACATATCGCATATTGCTTGCATCTTTGTGTGGTACCCTGTTTTCATTGCTCAAAAAGTAGTTGATGTTTGCTTTAATATTGTTTTAACAGACAAGTGAAGTGAACCAAGCCTTTGGGGTGTAATAACCATTGTTAATATCACTTAATTCTATATTTAACGAGAAAGATAATAATAGCAATTCTACATTTTTTGGCTTGTTGGAATAAGCAAAGCATTGTCATCTTATCATCTAAAAATATTAACATAGTATTTTGTACCAAAATATTACTCTGTGCTTACTATGATGATAGGTTGACATACTGGCAAGTAGATATCCAACTCTATAGTCTTCCATGCTGTATGTTTGCTTTGTTGAGGAAATATACAAGAGAACATACGCACTCTTTTTCTTTGCTTGTGTGTGCTTTTGTAATTGAACTTTATCGAAAAAATTTCCTCCGCGTAATAATGTGCCAAGCTTTTGATTACGGTTTTCTTTCGTTAAAGATGCCTTAACTGTCCAACAATATCTGTCAAGTCATAAAACTTTGAAGTTATCTAACGAAACAGTAGTAGATATTGCAGTTCTTAAAAAAGGATATGTCTGCTCCTCCTTCTTTTTCTTTGAAAACTGTGATGATTGATAATACGAAATATCAAAACATAATTCCTTTTTAAAACTTGTTAGATCCGAATTCACAGCATCCAAATGTTGAATTTGTCATTTAAAAGATTAGCACGCTCATCTGCTTCCAATTTTAACTGTTCTTGAGATATTCATACTATTATCCAGTTATCTTGTCCTCAATAGATGTAGTGCGCAGTATTATACAGTATAACAACAGCTTTACTCCATTAAAATGTATCTCCAGTACTTTTCCCCATTAAAGATACTCTACCATATCATTGCATATCCCCCACTAGAGACAGGAGAGTTATACTATAGTAATGAATACGAGTTGCTGTGTGATGTTGATAAGTGTACAAAAGTTGATCTTTAACTAATGACTTTGATTCGATGAAGTACCAGATTTGTAAGTTTTACGAAAAGTAGGAGTAGTTGGTGGTAGATAGCTGGAATGATGGATACAAGCATCCATATGCATGCATTCAGAGCAGTGATGTTTGTTGTTTTCCTTATATTATTTTTCCTTCGTCACTTGATTATTCCGTTGTCTTTTTCTCCGTATATGTATGTCTCCTCTTTATCGTTTCTATGTTTAATCAGGCTGCTTCCACATTTACGTCACGGGCAATGTCACCTTACACACTTTTCAAGATTTTAACACTAACGATGATGACGTGATACGAAAAAAAGATTTAATTTGGTGGGTGCAACAACGCAGTTTTCTATTAAAATGCTTCACTTGTCATCGAAAACACTTATGAAGTTTATGGCTTTTAAATTTATAACAATATTGGCTTCATTATAAAAGGTTATGTCCTTATTGAAATCTATATTTTTGTTGTTTTTTTTTCGTTTTGTTAAGTAATAAGTAAAAGTGTGTCTATATTATAACTGATAATGTTTAATCTACTTAAGCATCATCACGGAGATCCCCAGAACAAGAGTTACAGTCATAAGAAATTATTACACAGCACGACAACGACAGGCAAACTTTTATGTATTTGTGTTTGGATGAAAGCTCACCAAACAATGATCTTTGAATACGAATATTGAAATGATTGTCCAAATGATTGTTCGTTAATTGAGGATGATGGCAAAATTTGGAGAAAAAATACTTTTAGAATTTGCCTTTACTTGAGGAATTTTGTTGAGAACCTATTGCAACCGTCTACTTCTGTTCATGAGTAACCAGCAGTCATCTTTGTTCTTTTTGCGTTTTGTTCCCTTTGCCCCAGTACAGTGGAAAAGAGGAAAAGCAATTCCAACGAATCCACCTGGCAGCAGCAGCGCATGCACGAGTTACTACAAGTGTTTATTCTACTCATTTAATATTTAGCTATCACAGAAAATTATGAGAGACTTGACACTTTCCATTTTCACTCAAACAGTCACACTCTCTCAGCACAAGCACATCAACCGAGAACAGGACCAATGGCCACCACTAATATCCCATCGGTGCGCTTCTTAATTACCAACCAATCACAACAAGTATCACTTTTACAACTCTTGGAATGCTGCTGATGGCCTTTGCGGAAGCGGATAATGGAAATGCGCTTGACAAGTTCGTGAAATTTTCTAGTCCACAATCGAGACTTGGCAAGCACCTTGATTCCACCTCCAAAATACTGTCTGCAACTGTCAACTTTGTTTTGGTAAAGTTTTGGTTTCTGTTTGATTAGAAGTAATCTGCTGCCACCACTGCTACTGGTGAGGCTTGTATCTCTACGGCTGCCGACCATATTCCACCATTCTTTACACAGGAATTAAATTCCCAGCTTCCCGATAGAAAGGAATGAAGACGCGAAGAACTCGAAGATGATAAGTTTATTACACAGTTCGGTCCTCTTACGAGAGAGAACACGTTTTCTTATCCGAATTTAGAAGCGGTCCCGTTGCACTGCTTCTGCTGAAGATCACAACAAGTCATGCACAAAAACAGCCACATTTATGAGGAAAAGTGGAGTAATAGTATGCCAGATCACAAATCGGTCAGTGATAAGGCGAGCTTTTGCCTTGCCTTACTTCAAAACAAGCTCTTCTCTTTTTTTTTCTCTCTCTCTCTCTCTCTCAAAAGAAGTTGTAGTAGTAGTGGCAAAATTAATTGATAAATTACGTCCTGGGCGAATGCTTATACTTGAATGCGGTCAAAGATCTTGATGGCCACTGACTTTGTTCCAGATGAGGCTTTCTATATTCCATTAGGTACGTTCACAGGAGATAGATATTATTCGTCTTCAGTTTCTCATGTTGCATGGTTTGTGTAAGTACTTTTACTACATGCAACGATATATATATAGTCTTTGTTGGGACTCATAAGAGAGTAAGAACGCCAGCACCAACCGATGATGGTGAACAAACAAGAAAACCTTTTTGGCTGGTGATGATGATATGAAAAGAATGGAGCTTTGAAATACTTATGGATATTATGCACATGTACGACCACTATTGCTGGTGATGTTGGTGTGGTGTGTGTGGTACGCTATAATAATTTTTCATCTAACGCGGAATGGAATGACTTACTTAAAGACTTAACGCAAATTATGTCTATACATATCATGAGAATATGATACTTCCAAACCCCTACGCTATTCTTATACTTTGTCCACTACGATGTTCGTTGATGGAATCAAAGAGCTTATTATTAATAGAGCTTTACGTACATGTGTTATGTGTGCGTATGCAACACATTAATGTTTTTGTTCGAAAAATAGTAAAAACTGGAAGGAAAGGGTCTAGGATACAAGCCAACCGCTGAGAAAAACCCCAAATCTGAGACAGAAGAGGGAGGAAATAATAATAATGATGAAACTAATAATCAAATAACTGTAACAGCAGCACAGCAGATTGTTGCTCCTGCTTAACTGCACTCCCTTGACTGCTCTCACTATTCATTCGGCGAGAGTTCAGAGAGGCAACTCTCCACTTCCACTTTTTTCTTTCTTTTACTCTTGTTACAAAAACCTCTAGGTATTTGCAGTTTTGCGATGATGAGGATCACTCTGCCGTGATGGCATATAAAAGTGAATAGTACGAGCTCCACAAAACGGAGTCGTTTTGATGATGTTGTTCTGTGGGTGATGGAGGCAAACAAGTTGAGAAGTATAAGTGATAGTAAAACGAACGAGAGAGAAAGAGAAGAAGAGCTACTTGAATCAAAGAAACAAGCAAAATGGGCTAAATTTTCCAGATCCAACACTTCTTATACATACATATTTAGCATGGACGATGATGATTATTATTATCCTCTTTATTGTTAACGTCTATTTACACGCAAAGGCAGGTCTCTTTCAATACTGATCAGTCACATGAACAGTCATACTCGTACTATAATATATTTTAGACTATAATGTTGTTTTTTTGCTTTGCATATACTTAATAACGCATATGACTGGCATTTGTACGATTATACAGACTGAGGTTTTTACTATTATAATAACATCAACTGAATTAGTTCAACTACTTAAAAAAGAATATTGTGGCATACATGATACATTGGATATTAGTAGTCGCAAGAACGCAAGACATTTGAAATTATTTTTTATCCATGTTTGCTGGAGATTGGACATGACATGGGTATTACTTAATGTACTGAGAGCAAGATGAGAGCATTTTGTATAGGTAGGGCTATGATAGTGTTGACTAAACTGAAACATCTTAAGCCGCTACACATTAGTCAACAGTTATTATTAGGTTTTAAGCCTTAAGAAGTGTTTCATGCCGTATATTGAGCCATATTAGTATTATTGCACTTTTGAGCTGTGATGATGATGGTGGTGGTGGCTGTAGTAGACAAGCCTTGGACTTTCCACTTGAACGAGGTTTAAGTAGCATTCTCGTATATTACATATTATATTATATTCTGTAAATCCATACAAAATCAGCTTAGCAAATAGAAGGAAATTATTAGATATTCACTGTGTGGTATCCAATTTTAATATAAACCAAAGCATCACAATCAGTTCACACAGCACACACAGAGAGTGTTATGAGCTATATGATTATTGTTATTATTATTAGTGTTAGGTATACAATATACCGACTTAATGGCTGTAAAAGAAGTCTTCAGCTTACTTAATGGAGGTTGTGGAATTGATAATGACATTATTATGATGGTTTAAATACTGCTTCTTATCTTCCGTCTGTATCGTCTTAATGTATACTCCTCTTGTTCACTTCTCTGCTGAAATTACTCAACTTCTCTCCGGACAAAAGTTCATTTTCATGAGGATTGTTTCAGCACCATTGTCATTGACACTAACAAAACTCTAAACCATCATAGACCATTCTTATATACCTATCTAAAGTATACATTATGCCAGCATAATAGTGATGAGGCACCACATGTTAAAATGGAGTTCATTCTCAGCGAGAAATGGAGAGAATAAACGCATGTATTTATATGAAATTTATTCATGAGATGACAATGCAATGATTGAGAATTAGCTATAATGTACTAAGAAAACGAAAGACGAAAGAATATCTATGAACAGTGGAAATATACAGCGATGAGATCTTTTTTAGCTCATGCAGTTGAAAATTTACCTACATGATGATATATGCTCGTGTTCATCATCGAGACTTGAAGAAAACATGATCCTAATAATAAAAACAAACGTTTTGGGAAAACTTTTCTCTCTATATTGCCATACTGCCTAACGGTAAAAGTGTACCAGCATACTTACAGCGTGTGCCGGTTAATTGAAAAAGTACAAAACGTAATAATATTATGTACTAGTGGGTATAAAAAGTTAAACAAAGGCTTCCCTCTGACATGGTGAAGTAATTAAAATTGAGCAGAACGTGAAACACAGTGACATAGAATAAACACTGATCATAATGAAACGCACAAATCATGCAACATTGACGTATATTTGTGTCTCCGCATAAAATAACAAGCCTAGGTGCACACCTTTCTCTTCTCACAACTTAAAAATAACCAACAAATATTGAATTTGGGATGATAAAAACAAATTAAAGCTTTATTTGTGTAAAAATTTGTGATCACATATATATTGATCACGGCATATGATCTTCTGCCATTTGGTCTTATGATAGATTTGCATTGTTTCATTTCCAGTTTTAAAACAAGTTTGACTGCGCAAACAAACAGCTTCACAATCTTCCCAATTTATTCCTAACATTAACAGGTAAATTGAATACATATGTATTCCAGTGAAATCAGGATATTACATCATGGCAGCGTTCATTGTGTTTTTTCACGGGCATTTTTATTGTTTTCCTTCATACGCTGATTTAGGTGATTTCCACATTTTATGAAAACAATGAGTGGCGAGCTGCATGTGAGAGAGCAAGGAGAAAGAGAGTGAGTGAAAGAAGCCAGCTAGACAGAATGGTAGGAATTGTATGCATGTAGGCGGTTGGCATTCAGTATCACCATATATCAGCATTGCATGGAGTAAGCATATATAGTAATTCACGCATGATTTTCGCTAACTTAAATACTGAACACACCAACCACCAATGCACAAATCCAAACTACCGTCATCCACATGCATGTAACTTTTGCTGTTATTTTGATGACGGCAGTGTCAAAGCCATGACTAGAGCATGGAGTAAACTATCTTTTTGCCAAAGGGTTTTGACAATTTTGCATTCATCTACATGCACGTGTTATTATCGAGAAAATTGCCTACAAAAACTCGTAAGCTGGCTATTAACATACAAATTTAAAACAGCTTAGAATCCAACTTTAATCTCATTTCTACCATCATCACCAGTTTGACGGTTTTTGAAGTACATAAATCGCAGGAATCCTCTTATTTCTTAATTAAAATGCGACTGTCAAATTAAATATTTATAATTCCGGTAAGACTATAGTAGTAGCACAAAACAAAATTCAGTTCCGTCACCATAAACTGCACTGCGTGAATTTAACCGAGAAAGAATGCAGGATAAAAATCACGTTTTCTGCTTTAGCTGAAGTCAAAACAAGAACTTTCGAACTTTTGAAGGTGCACAAGAAGTCTACATTGGTGTCTCTTCTTTCTCAGTTCACCAAACAGTTTAAAGAAATTTTCCATACTTTATCAGTAGTGTATGCTATTACTATTACCTGGTTAATGTTTCTGATTTTCGATAAAACGAGCTGCGCTGAGAGACAGCAAGCAAGGAAGTATTAGAAGCAGCCAAGAACCCTTTGGTTCCCAACTCTCTGCATTCACATAAATATGTTAACCTTGCTCATTCACTCACGGACGGTCCATGAGCAACTGAGAACCAACTTTTTCATACAAATTCACTGATGCCAAATCAATTTTGATGCGAACTGCCTACACATCAGAAAGTACATCAACATTCGTAAAGAATAGCTATTAGCCATAAGATACATAAAAGTAGTTGGTATGCATATTATTATCATCAGCACATGAGGAAAACTTGTCGGATGGATAAATGATCGCGGACGGGCATTGCAACGCAAAAAAAGCAACAAACAAGTATTCGCACAGTATTATTTACAAGAGTATAACCAACTAATATTATTAAGATACAAGTTTAAAGACTAACCACATACATTTTATGTACAAACACACACACACTAACTAAGTACCATATATTTACTTTAGACTATCGCCACCTTTAAAAACAAGGCAAACTTGCCATTGTGTGTGTGCAACTATTTAATGCTGAAAGTAGCCTAGTAGTCTCTCGACTCTCTTACAAGGAGTATCATCATCATCCAACAACAACAAGCAGCTAAACAACCAAATAGCCTCTTATACAACACTTGTTGAGCTGCCCTATGATGCTCAACCGGTGGGACTTGATTTTATTTGTGTAAAAGTTCATAATATTATAATGGTGGCAAGTATATCAAGTGAATGATAGATAAGCGCATACATTAACTGGATGTAAGTAACATTAGCTGCATATACACCAGGAACCATTATTATTTTGTATCGGATGACTCTTAAAGCGAACTCATGGTGTTTGCCACTTTGTGCAGTGATAAAAAGACGAAAACAACGACTACTCTCATCATCAATGCGGATTCCACATACCGTATCATCATTTCTTTTTTTGTCTCGCTAAAAAATTGCACGCGTACATGTGTACGAAGTGTGTAACTATTTATCACATATGCATGGGCATAGACACAATGTCTTGAACTCGATTTCCTAACAAGCAAGTTATGCATTCACAAAAGACTAACCAGCCATAGTGTTGATTGTATAACTTAACATTTGCGTACACATCTGATTTACTTTGCCTAATGAATTACTACATTACATTTGCGTGTGTTAGTAAACTAGCAAGTAGCAAATTAAGTATACAAAAACATGATATGTTCAAAGGAAACATTATGGAAATAACACTGCAACCTAGTCAAATATGCTGCGTAATACATATTGGAAAAATACTGATTTAGCTCTGTCTTTGTTTGAATTGATGATATGCCTTCATGATCTCTTATTGGCATGACTTCATGAGCCATTATATTGTCAACGAGAAAGCATTTTGAACAGGAATCGCCATTTATATTTGCCATCACACTACTTTTGCATTATCATCCGTGTTTTGCGAGTGAGCTCATTTATTCAAACATTGGCGATATGTGACGAGAACTGAAAAATATCATTTCATTACCAACTACTCCAACTTCACTGTGTCATTGAGTAGGGAAAAAGATATAGGACATTTCCACAGAAAGTTGTCAGCTCCGCTCAGCTATTATGGAACACAACACACAGAAAATGTAACGTAAGAGATGCTAGCGGTACTGGTGCTGTGATAGTTCATGAATGAAAACGGGAGAGCTATCTTTTTTTTTAATTTGCAAAAACATCGTTACATTTGCATAGAATCAATGTAACAAAACATTAGCCATGAGACGGACATTATAGAGCATTCGTGACAATAACGTAGTAAAATATAAGCTGTATACATTAAGCATAATATGTTATATGCAAACCAAAGCAATCGTTAACGCATGTAACAAATTGCTCTCACTCAGTTTTGGCAGGGTTATAAGCTATGAGGCACAAATGAAGAATCGGGGTGGTCTGAAATCATAGGCTCAAATATAACATAATACTCGTTTATTAGTGATTAAATAGATTTTATTTTTCTGCATAAGTATTTACTCTTCTCATGAACCGACTGACAAGTGAGCACTGAGCATAAGTATCAATTACAATTATTCTAACTTCCAAATAGAATAATTCCTAGGTGAAGGTTACAAACTTTGCAAAAGCCCCAGAGATGACAGAATAACTGCATACACAGTTTCATATGTCAGAATCCCAGAGGTTGCAGGATATTCAACTTTTGTATCATTCTCTTGATTTGGAAGCATCTGGCTTAATCATGAAGTATTTACGTCGTATATAAACGCACAATGTTTAGAAACGTCGCAACAGAGAAAACGGTGGTAATGAAAGGTGAACCATAAAATATATATCTGCTTACTTATTCCATATTGTTATTTTTAATTTTACGATCAGCTGTCATACACATCGATATTAAGGGAGAAACTCCTGCATAACTATAATTATTACCTGGAATAATTTATTTCTGGACTCATACAAGTTGCCAAATGACTCTACTTGTGATTTGTGATTACAATAGATTTTAGACGCAATGTACAAAACTAATCTCA
>JAQIXW010002846.1:0-14389 GCA_034700685.1 Willowsia buskii | reverse complement strand
GCGCCTGGTTGGGGTTTCTTTATGGACTTTAGCATGTGAAATATTTCAAAAGTTGTCAATCTTACGCTCCTGTCAAAGAATGATCAAATATTTTTCGCGTGCATTTTAAATGCAGAAACAGAACCACGTTCAAAAATTTCCAAATTTGATTTAATTAGCACATTTTTGTACATCTGGTTTCCACAACAGCTGGAGGGGTTATATTCTTAGGAATGATTACGCCATTAAACGCATTATTTGAGTGATAAAAAGGTCTCATTCCAAATGTCTACTTGCTTTAGGGTACTGAGCACGTGGTTTTTAAATGAGCGAATCATAAGTGTTTGCGGTTCAAAATTTCAGTTGGAAACTTTATTTTCAAATTTGATTGGAAAAGCACATTCGAATTCTTTGTTCATCTGGTTGCCACAACCGTTTGAGGGGTTATATTCTTAGGAATGATTACGCCATTAAACGCATTATTTGAGTGATAAAAAAGTCTCATTCCAAATGTCTACTCGCTTTAGGGTACTGAGTCCGTGGTTTTTAAATGAGCGAATCATAAGTGTTTGCGGTTCATAAGTTTAGTTTGAAACTTCATATAGCGGAATATATAATGTAAATAAAATTCTGTTAAATGTAACTGATAAAATAACAATAAGATAAAAAAACGCATGGAATTTCAATATGCTTGGGGTTATCAAATATGGTTCAAAATACATTTTTAAAGATAATTCTTCAATCAGATTTGGTTTTGGGAGCATGAATACAATTTTTTCACAATAGTTTGTCTTATATTGGATATCATTGAAACGGGAATAATGGGAGGAGAGGAAATTTCATGCTTTCTCAATTTAATGTTTTTTGAACAACAAGAGAATCAGGGTTGGTATGAGACCACCCCTGTTTGTTTAATGTTTCGAAATTAAAAAATGGTATGCAGAATACTAGCTTTTCATGAGCTAAATTGTCTCTTTATTCTGCAAGTGACAGGTCTTAAACATTAGACATTAGATGTTTTGTTAGAAAATCAGTAAAAATCAGAATGGCTTAACAAATTTGTTTGTAAATATTTCAGAAGCTATTTTTACTCACAAAAGCTAGAAAGATGCAAAATGTTTATTCTGTTTGCGTTAAATAACAGGCTACTAGTATCATATAATTAAGAAAAACTACTTGGCCTTTTCCAAACTACTTTTCCATGGCCTAAATATTTAAGTTTGAATACATTTAGGAAGCTTAAGATCTTCACCGATATAAATGAAACCTGAACGCTAGCTGAAACCATGAAATCTGGAGTTGGAAAGCATAATTTGTGAAATTCAAATAAATTCTTTGTTTATAAGAAACTTTTGTCTGCAAATGATAATTTCCAAGTATTTCCATAGGTACCGAAAGCTACATTTAACGCAAACTCTCCACCAATTCTAATTAATAGCAACACAAACCGTGTAATTGGAAATTGGTTAGAATAATTTACCTGCTTCAATAAGTTTTAAAAATATTTTTGTCTGCAAATTATAACTTTCGTTTTATCCTGGTATTTATTTTGTACTTTTTTCCCTCCCGAAAATTAGTGGCATAGCAATATCAGCTTATAAATACGATATCAATCAGCATTTGTCCAAATTATACATTTGGGTTCAATATAAAATGGGCAATTTTATGAAAGTACACGTTGGTTTAAGTTTGATTTCATGATCACATTCTAATGATGATTATTCTTAAGTTAGCCGCAAATATTATTTGCTGTGTTTCTAGAGTCAGCATTCAGCATATGTATATGACGCCGCCATATATGCACATATGTGCTATTAAAGAAAACATTACAGCATGTTTTGCTGATAAAACCCTTTAGAATTCAATTCTGCGTTCTGATATAAATTCATAAACACTTGTGGAAGAAGGATTTAATAGTTAAAGATAATTTTATTGTCGCTAATAGGATAAGCATTATCAAAAACATCAAGCAACATCACACAAGAAAATGCAACTCTCGTTAGGTACTATGGACATGCAACTATTCTATCCCCGTAGAGTGATCTGTGTTACCACAGATTCAAAAAATGTATCCATAGCCCCGAAAAACTCATTGTATCAATCGTTGAAACTTTTGCTGTGGTTTATAAAACTTTGTGGGTTTCTCCCAATAGGCGGCATATTTTCATTCTCGGAAAATATAGAACACCTCACATTCAAGTAAGTTTAAGAATAAGTAAAAGGAAATAAAGTATTTTGACTAATTTGATGGTTCTGTGTTTTAGGAAGCGCAGCCTATCACGGTTGATATCTCTTCTGATAATTGTCACCTTAGCAATTAAGACTGCAATATCGACATACTCTGTGTTTCTCATGAAAATTTCAAGCTTTTTAGACATTGTAAAAGCGTTTGCGGACCTTTCAATTGATTGGACTGGTCTATTTGTAGTTATATTTATATACAGAAATTGTGAAACTTTCATTCAATGTTTATGGCAGTGGCAGGAAATTGAATTAGGTTTTGACAGCAGCAAAATTTTGCTAATATCTGTCAATTTAGGCGTTGCACTGGTGCTATTATCGGCAATAGGTGAAAACTTGGTATTCGACTCACGTGCATTGTTTTTTACCCCTTACTCTGATGAAAACATGAGCATATTGCAAAAGTATTTGAGTATTCATGAGCCCTTGCTTCAAAACGTTTGATCATATAATGCCGTAGTTTCAATTATTTGGTTTATTGCTTTTAAGCTGACTCTTTTTGCATACAATATTGGCGACATTCTTATTTCTGTCTTCGCAATATTGACCTACAAACGGTTTGACAGCTTCAACAAAAAAGTCAGGAAAAATCATCATCATTCAGAAAATGACTCATGGCAAAGAATTGTGAAACAGCATACAAAACTTTTGGATGTTTTACAGTTTTTTTGTGATTTTCTGTCACCTTTAGTTTTTTTCTGTGTTTTCACAAACGTGTACAAAGTTGGACGTCTTATATTTGTCTTCTTGAGACCAGCCGTAATTAAAAATAGTGACGAGTCAGGATTAATATTTTGGCGCAAAGTGTGGAAGACTTGGATTCTTGAGACTTGGAACTTGGGAAGAATTCTTCATTGGTTTACTAGGGCATTCGGAACCTTGTATTTTTGCAGCAGAGTTAATGAATATGTTCATGAGTTCGAATCCATTCTGAGAAACTGCCCGGTTGCATGTTATTCGAAAGAGGTAGCTAACATTTTATTTATTACGGAAATAATTAAATATATTTGATAAAATTTTAAATTCTCAATTACGCATATTTTATTTTAAATGGAATCGTATGCAGGTGAAGCGGAAAGATTTAATTTTAAGGACAAATGTGTTTGGATTCCGTGGTTTGAACTACTACATAATTACGAAACCTTTTATACTAAATGTATTACACTATGGAAATTGTACTACTTCAATGTTCAGAAGAGGATGTAGCCTCGTGAATTATAATTTATTGTCATATTTTACATCATACTGAACGCATATTAGATTGACAGAAAATAAAAAAACTGAATCTGAAGAAACTACTTATTAACTTAAGGCATGCATAAACATCGCTTTTGCTGCGTTTTGTCTCATTTTTTTTAATCTTGAAGTTCTTTTGAGATAATTTGTTTGTCCATTTCAAAATTAAATTTTTAAAGTATGATGAGCATGATAGCCAATGCACTATGTTTACTCATTATAGGCTTTTATCAAAAACTAGGAAAAATTTCTTAAAACCCAACATACTTATCATAAGTTATTACTTGTGCATGTGTGAATTGTCAGGGTCATTTCTCAAAAACAATTATTTATAACTATATATTTGGGAATTTAAAAAACTTCAAATATTAATATGGAGTTTTATCACAATTTGCTATTGATTATTTTAACTAAAATTCCATTACTAGTCACATAGCAACTTTTTTAAATACAGCTCATGTGTTTTAAAAGGCAATTATCTAGCATGTCTTTGCATCCGTAAGCTGTCCATGTAGATTTAAAATTACTAAAGCATATCCAGATAGGGATTCTGAATATTAGGTAGACACTACAATCAATTTAATTGACGCTTGAGCTAGAACACGGGTCTATAATTATAATTATTCTCTACAAATATTCAAATTGTCGTCCAAGCATTCTGTTCCACCCTCTCCTTATTCCACAAATATTCAAATAAAACGTAGCAAAAGTTAATATAGCTTCGAAATTTATAATTATGAATTGTAATAATCATACAGTTTCCAATATTATACAGACGCGTGTCAAACTTTTTTCCATAAAGTTAACATCTGATGGAATCTAATTTTATCAGTAAATTTTTTGATCACGCCACTACTAAAACTTTGGAGGTCAAACGTCAAATAATTCTCATGTTTAAAGAATCGTTATGCTTAACTAAAAACTGCTGTCAAATGATTAATAATTAATAAAGAAAGAATGCTCCAAAATTGAAACAAATGTTTCTACGAAATTGCTTGAATATTGCCAAAAAACGTTTCAAACTTTGTTACATTTACAAATATACTTCGTTTCCCACCTATCAAGTTCTTTTATGCATGTTTCAATTTTGTTTCGATGTTATCTCTTATGATTCACTTTTCATTGTCACCTCTGATTAGAATTTGTGATCAAATCGAAACGTAAGGATACTTTTAAATAAACGTTTAAAATCTACCATCGTTCAATTTCCTTTTTTAACTTTGACTTAAAAATTTCATGAAATCGACTTCCTTTCTTGGATTATAAAATAGGAGGAATAAACCAAAATATTATTTTTTATGCCTCCTCGCTATCCAGTTTGCATTTTTACAGCAGTCTCCTTTTCCAAGTTATTTGCTCTCACTCTTCAACTCTCAATTTATTTATCTTCTGCTGTACAACAACAACAAGTACACGAATTGGGGCGCTTCAAAATATATTATATATATTAATAATATCATAGATATTTAAAAGATCTGCTCAATTATAAGAAAAACAATTCTTCGCAGACAACATCCTTTATTAAAATTTTTACTTACTATAGGTTTGAGATGAAACTTGACATGAATTTTATGAAATATATAAACCAAAGAAATTGTAATTAAAAATTTTAGGTACGAAATATTTCGACCCTTTCTAGAGAATTTAAATTTTTTATAAAAATTAAATATATATTATATACAAATGCAACTTTGAAAATTAATCTTATTAGAACTACGTAAACTTCTGCAATAAAATCGCCAATTTAATGGTTTTTTCAACAACGAAGTTTAAAATGTTAAACGATGTTTTCATTTCGTAAAAGTTGACCGAGCCTATGTGAATCCTTAACTCTCTACAAGATCTAACCATTTCTCGATACTCTTTTCTATTAATCTTAAACTTGCTGCATCCCATACCTCTCTGCCAACAGTTGATCAAAGACCTGCTGATCTTATTTACGTGTCCTGGAAAGAAGTATGCAACCACCAAGAAGAAATATACATTCAGAGTGGTGTAAAAAGCTGAAACCTTGCCTGTCATTGATGTATTTGATCGAATGTCATCTTGAATCATCACAATTGCAAGGAATATAGCCATCGACATTACACATGCTTGAAAATGCAGTGCCAAAGTTGTTTGAAAGCAATCGTTGACAAGTTCGACGTACATACAACTGAATATGTCGATATTCCATAATCCAATTTTTGAAATTGTGAGGTTCAAATTTTTTCTGAGAATTTCTACAAATTTCCCAAACACCGATGCTACAAGATAGCATTCCATAGTAGAGCACAAGACAACCAATACTGCCAAGCATGATAAACATGTAAACTTCAAAGGTTTTCATTACAATATTAATGCTGTTACTAACAAATGGATTATGAGCAAAAAATGGTGAAAGAGTAGTTGATACAGGCTCAAGCGATCCAAGAAGTACTAGCAAGCTAAAACAAAAGGAGATAAGACTTCCGGCAATCAATACGTTTATCATTAAAACCTTTGCAAATCGCGACTGTTGGAACGCTTTCACGTTATATAGCGTATTAATAATTTGTACAAAACTGTGTGAGTGATATTGAGTGAAATAAATCATCTCAACTTCAAAATATGTAGCGGCACACCAGAAAACAGTTTTAATTAGTTTGTCGCCAAGTTCATCCTTATGCAAATGACGAAAAAAGGCTATTTGAAGCACGGACTGTAGTGTTCTTATAAATATGTAAAATATTTTAAACATGCGAAGGTATCGAATTTTAAATTGGTTATTTTTAACAGCTACAAATTTAAGATTTGTATAACTGCTCGTAAACGAACAAATGCTTCCAGGAATTTTGTTTGCCAAATAGAGTATCGAAAGAAACAAGGATTTTATGGAAAATTTATCTAAATGCTTTGTGAGCTGGTGTTTCATTTTTTGTAGAAAATACTAAATATTTCTTTTCACTTTTGAACTTGTGGGGCTTGTCAGAAATACTGAAAAAAGAACATTTGGTTCCAAGTATTAGCATCATCAGCATCAGTATTAATTTTATTTCAACAAACAACATGAAAAACATTGGTTTTGCCAATTCCAGTAATTTAAATTAATATTTATCAAAGTATTTGCCACGGTATTAGCTTGTAAATACGATATTGAATTACGTATTATAGTTGGAAAATTACCTGGAAGCACATTGGTATTTAAATATTACCATCACAAGCCGAAATCGGGCGAAATATTTGAGGAAGAATAAATTAAAATATTTTCTACAAAAACCTGTAATTCGCGATTAGAAGAAAGTGGCTTCCGTGCTGATGATGATAATGCTTCCCATTACTTCTTTTTATTCCAGTTATAAGGAAAAACCTGACGAATTCACTTTATATCCTTTACAAATAATTAGAACTTGGATTTGATGTGCTCTATTTTAACAATGATCATTCAACCAGCTTTGTTCAAAACATCAATAAATTTTTATTGCAAAAGATTATCAACAATCTCAAATTGTCGTATTATTGTTAACATTTACTAGTTTGGATGGACAGTACAAATGATCGGTTCACTATTTCTATTAATATTATTATAAATTATCATCTATATAAAAGCTTCCAAGCTCCTGAACAAAAGCATATAACAAAGAACAACTGATCTCACAGAAGCAATGCTAATTTAATTGTTTTCTGTATCACAAAGTTTAAGTGCTCAATGCCGTTTTCATTTCGTAAAAATTCACTGATCCAATGTAAATTCGAATTTCTCTGCATGCTCTTAAATATACCCTAGACTGTTTTCTATTCCATGCATTCTGCTTTCTCCCCACATTACCATATCCCAAATTTCGCTTAAAGTTGCAAAGCAGATTCCTGCTAATCGCGTTAACTTTTCCCGGAAAGAAATATCCCACTACCATAAAGAAATATATATTTAAAACAATGTAACATACTAACACTAAACAAGGCATTGGGGTGGTGTATCGGATTTCTTCATGAAAGATAATTGTTGCCAAAACAAAGACAACAGTCATTAAAACAGCATGAAAATTTAGTGCTACTGTTTTTTGAAAACAATCATTAGCAAGTGACGCGTACAATTGTATTTGCCGATATTCAGGAATCCAAACATTAAAGTTTTCATTGGATTGCAGCTCAACTTTCTTCTGAAAATGTCTACAAATTTCCCAAACACCAATGCTACAGGAAAACATTCCGTTGTAGAACACGAGGCATCCAATTGCTGAAAACATTGTAAACGTATAAATCTCGAAACTGATCATAAACACTTTAAGACCGTAATAAAATATTGGACAATGTGACAGAGACGAAGATATGGGCTCAGGAAATACAGATATCACTATCAAACCGTAACATGCGGACCCTACAATAGTCAAAATTGAAGTATTTATCATTACAAATTTTGCAGCAGGTGACTCCCGAAACGCTTTCACACGAAAAAATGTATTCATTGTTCGCACATAAGTTTGTGAATGGTTTTGGAGAAAATGGATCATTTCAAGTCCATAATAAGTAACGGTAAATATCAGTGTTGACTTGATTAGCTTTTCACCAAACTCATCTATATGCAAACTTCGTAATGATACTGCATGAAAGACAATCTGTATTAATCTTACAATGAAATAAAGTATTCATAGCACTCTGAGGTTGCTGGCTGGGCGTGGATCAGGTAGCAATATAAAAAAAGCTTGATGTGGCACTCCTCACAAATGGGCAAATACTTCCAGGAATAAGATTTGACAGATAAATTTGTCCAAGGAACAAAGATTTCAGAGAATATTCATCCAACATTTTAGTAAGATATTTAGGAAAACTGTGAGATTTTGTAGCAGAAATTAAACGTGTGTAGTTTATCAGGAACACGGAACATTCAAACTAAATCAAACCGGAATAATATCTTGCAATAGTATTGGGATTTAATTGCTAGCTTTCAGCAGCAGCTAATACTTGCACGTGGATTAATTCCAAAATGTATAATTTAGTAAAAAACCTTAAGAGATGATTATTGTACTGCAGTCGGGAAAAATTCATCGTCGTATAATGTACGTGTAGCTAAATATTCCGCTCCATTAGATGTATTAGTCGGCTGTAACTATTTTCATCGATGCTTGACGTAAAACATGGATATTGTTTATCGAAGTAGTGGGCGTTGATGTGCGAAAATAAATAGAGCTTAGAAGTTTAAAATTCTAAATCGAATGAATATGTATTATCTTCAAAACTTGCGAAGTTGACTTAAGGTGACCTTTAAAAGAATCGAATAAAAGACATAAAAAGATTGAAATAAAACATATTCAAGTTATCATTTCATTATATCAAAATATTTAATGGTACATGTGTCACTCATGAAGGATTATATCAATGCATGCAATCTGCCAACTTTGTTATTATAACATTAAAATTAGTAACCACACACACTTGTAAGAGCACAAGAAAAAATGGAAATTACCTTAGTGAAGCATTCCACGTTTAAAAAAAATATTTTACTATTCCACAAAATGACATGTTTACAATATTCTTCTATAGATGCGTAGGTTTCTATGTACATTCCATGAATAAATAAAAAGACAGCAAAACTAGCCTTCAGATATGGGTTCCGGACTATCCTTCCCCAACAACTTTTTCCCCGGACACTTTTTCCCCGGTCATCCTTTCTATAGGACAATTTTTCCTTAGGACAAATTTACTCTAGGACATTTTTTCCTTAGGACATATTTTCTCGAGGACGTATTTTTCATAGGGCAATTCTTCAAATGGACATTTCTTCCCTAGGACTGATCTTCTCTAGGTCAATTTTTCCAATGGACAAAATTACCTTTGGACATATTTTCCAGAGGACAATTATTCCCTAGGACAAAGCTTCCCTAGGACCAGGTTTCCTCGGACAAATTTTCCAGCCGGACAATTTTTCTAACGGACAGATTTTGTCTAGGACATTTTTTCCATACATAATTTAAAACAACTGAAAGGGTCATACTGTCATACTGATCATTTATGGGTCTAGATCGTACATGGGGTAAATAAACCAACACAACAACCATGAGATAACCATGTATTAATTAGAACGGCTATGCCTATTTGACTTATGCATTACACTATACTTGTCACCGATCAGCAATCAGCATATAACCGTCTCCGTTGTTTAAGATAAGTATAGAAAACTGTTCCTGGAACGAAACTGTATCATGGAAAAAATGTCCTAGGGAAAAACTGTCCGTTAGAAAAATTGTCCGGCTGGAAAATTTGTCCGAGGAAACCTGGTCCTAGGGAAGTTTTGTCCTAGGGAATAATTGTCCTCTGGAAAATATGTCCAAAGGTAAATTTGTCCATTGGAAAAATTGACCTAGAGAAAATCAGTCCTAGGGAAGAAATGTCCTGGGTAAATTTGCCCTATGAAAAATACGTCCTCGAGAAAATATGTCCTAAGGAAAAAATGTCCTAAGGAAAAAATGTCCTAGAGTAAATTTGTCCTAAGGAAAAATTGTCCTAGAGAAAGGATGACCGGGGAAAAAGTGTCCGGGGAAAAAAGTGTAGTGGAAGAATAGTCACCAACCCTTCAGATATTACTGGTTATTAGAAATATACAATTACTGTCATCACAGAATTTTAGCTGAACAAATCTGACTTGATATCTGATTCATGATCAATTAGTAATACACCTTGGGTTGAAAATTCTTGGATTTGTTAAAATTCATATTTATTTAATAAAAACTATCATATTTTCATATCCCTCCAGCAAAAAGATTATCAATGGAGACTTCAAAAGTTTGATAATTTTCACATTTTTCACACATCACAAAAGGTAAGGCAACCATTTATAAACAAAAATAAGTTAACAGTTATTTTGACAATTTTTAAGCAATTCCACAATTTTTATAAAATTTAAATATATATTATTTACAAACATAACTTTTACAATAAATCTTAAATCAGAACTACGTACACTTTTGCAATAACACCGCTAGTTTTATGGTTTTCTGGATTACAAAGTTTAAAATATTAAATGATGTTTTCATTTCGTAAAAGTTGACCGAGCCTATGTGAATTCTTAACTCTCTACAAGATCTAACTATTACCCGATACTCTTTTCTTTTATTCGAAAACTTGCTGCATCCCATACCTCTTTGCCAACGTAAGATCAAAGACCTGCTGATCTTATTTACATTTCCTGGAAAGAAGTATGCAACCACCATCAAGAAGTATACATTCATAGTAGTATAAACGGTTGAAATCTTTCCCGTCATTGAAGTAGATGATCGAATGTCTTTTTCCAACATCACAGTTGCAAGGAATATGGCCATTGACATTGCGCATGCTTGAAAATGCAGTGCTAAAGTTGTTTGAAAGCAATCGTTGACGAGTTCGACATACAGCTGAATATGTCGATATGCCGTATTTCCAAGTTTGAAATTGCCAGATGCAAGCTTTTTCTGAAAATCTTTACAAATTTCCCAAATACCAATACTACAACTGACCATGCCATAAGAGAGCACGAGGCAACCAATAGCGCCAAGCATGAAAAACATGTAAACTTCAAAGGTTTTCATTATAATTTCTATACCGATTTTAACAAATGGACTATGAACTAAAAATGGTGAAAAAGTAGTTGATACGGGTTCTTGCGATCCAAATATCACTAGTAAGCTAGAACAGAAGGAGATAAGACTTTCGGCAATCAAAACGTTTATCATTAAAACTTTTGCAAATCGGGATTGCTGAAACGCTTTCACGTCATAAAGCGTATTAATAATTTGTACAAAACTGTGCGAGTGATATTCAGTGAAATATATCATCTCAACTTCAAAATATGTAGCGGCACACCAGAAAACAGTTTTAATTAGTTTGTCACCAAGTTCGTTCTTATGCAAATGACGGAACAAAGCTATTTGAAACACAGCTTGTAGTGCTCTTAGAAATATGTAAACTATTTTAAAGATGTTGAGATATCGACTATTACTTTGTTTATTTTTAACAGCTAGAAAGTTCGGATTTGTATTACTTCCGGTAAACGAACAAATGCTTCCAGGAATTTTGTTTGCCAAATAGAGTTGCCAAAGAAAAGAGGATTTTATGGAAAATTTATCTAAACATTTGGTGAGCTGGTTATTCATATTTGATAGAAGATACTAAATATTTCTTTTCACTTGCAAACTTGAGCGGCTTGTCGCTAGTACTGAAACAAGAACAAGCAGTTTGAATTTGCAAGCATCATCAGCGTTTATTTATTTATATTCAACAAACAACATGGAAAATATTGTTTTTGCAGATTCCATTAATTTAAACTAATAGTTATCAAAGTATTTGGCACGGTATTAGCTTGTAAATATGATATAGAATTACATATTGCTGAAGTTTTACTTGGAAGTAAATAGTCATAATCTAATTAGAAATCGTTTAAATACTACCTTCACAAGCCAAAATCGTGGCAAATATTTGAAGAAAAACTGATTTAAAATCTATTATGTCTACAAAACTTATAATTTGCGATGCTTGCTACAAGAAAATGGCTTCAGTGGTGATGATAATAATGCTTACCATTCCTTGTTTTTATTCCAAATATAAGAACAAACCTGACGCAATCATTTTACTTTTTTTACAAATAATTAGTACTTGGACTTGATGTTCTTTATCTTAAAAGTGATCATTCATCCAGTTTTGTCCAAACCATTACTTAACTTTTTATGGACAAGATTATCAACGATCTTAGAATGCGGATTGTTGTGGACATTTACTAGTTCTCAGATTTATTGTTTCGCAATTTCTATAATTAATATTATACTCTTCGTGTGAAACCTTGTAACTAATTAAAACGAAAAAATTTAATTACCTCAATTAATTTAAATGTTTCCCTGAACAATTGTCAATCGCGTGTTTAAAAATTAGTATTCAGTTGTCAAGTAACAAGATAAAATTATTCTTTTTATTCTTATCCATATCACAAAAAATAAGTAGAGACAAATTTTTATTGTAGCAACATGGCACATATTTTATTGTTCCTTTTTATTCTAAAATTTGTTAATTTTTTGCGTACACATAAATTACACCTCTTCCCTTACACCTCGATTTTTCTGCAACAAGGATATATCGCGGGCGACTACAGGCAAATCGAAATTGCATATATAGCATCAGATAGAGTTTTCTACGGAGATTCTAATGGTACTAATCTTAATCCCGAATGCGCTAATTGGTGGCGCACAGCAAAGCATAAAGTGTAGGCTTCTACCACGTGTACAGACAATGTAACCACCAGAATAAGGTCTCCTCTTACACTTTTGAGTCGAAAGGTCACTTGAACGGAGAAAACTTGTCAATTGGGAAATGCTAGGGAAAGAACAATTGATCTCACAGAAGCAATGCCAATTTTATCGTTTTCAGTATCACAAAGTGTAAAGTGTTCAATGCTGTTTTCATTTCGTAAAAATTCACAGATCCAATGTAAATTCTAATTTCCCTGCATGCTCTTAAAGTAACCCGAGATAATTTTCTATTCCATGCGTTCTGCTTTCTCCCCACATTACCATATCCCAAACTACGCTTAAAATTGCAAAGCAGATTTCTGCTAATTGCATTAACTTTCCCCGGAAAATAATATCCCACTACCATAAAGAAATATATGTTTAAAACAATATAACAAGTTAATACTAGACAACTTATTGGCGTAGCATATCGGATTTCTTCGTGTAATATTATCGTTGCAAGTACAATGACAACTGTCATCAAAACGGCTTGAAAATTAAGTGCAACTGTCGTTTGGAAACAGTCATTCACAAGTGCCGCGTACATCTGAATCTGTCGATATTCAGGAATCCAAATATTTAAGTTTTCTGTGGATCGGAGCTCAACATTTTTCAGAAAACTTCTACAAATTTCCCAAACACCAATGCTACAGGAAAACATTCCGTTGTAAAATATGAGACACCCAATAGCTGAAAACATGGTGAACGTATAAATCTCGAAACTAATCATAAACACTTTAAAACTGTAATAAATTATTGGACAATTAACAAATAATGGCGACAGAGACGTAGATATAGGCTCAGGTAATACAAATATCATTAACAAACCGTAACATGTGGATCCTACAATTGTCAAAATCGAGGTATTTATCATCACAAATTTTGCAGCAGACGACAGCCGAAAGGATTTCACACGAAAAAATGTATTCATTGTTTGCACATATGTTTGTGAATGATTTTGGAGAAAATGGAACATTTCAAGTCCATAATAAGTAACAGTAAATATCAGTGTTGACTTGATAAGTTTTTCACCAAACTCATTTGTATGCAAACTACGCAATGAAACTGCGTAAAAGACAACCTGAATTAATCTTACTATAAAATAAAGTATTCCTAACACTCTGAGGTTGCTTGTTGGGTGTGTTTCAGGTAGTAATATAACAAAGCCTGAGGTAGGACTCCTCACAAATGGACAAATGCTTCCAGGAATATGATTTGACAAATAAATTTGTCCAAGGAACAAAGATTTTAGTGAATAGTCTTCCACCATTTTAGTAAGATAATTAAGAAAACTGTGAGATTTTGTTGCAGAAATTAAACAAGTCGTGTAGCTTTTCCGGAACTTATCCAGCATTTAAACTAAATCAAACCGAAATAGTGCCTAGCAATAGTATTGGTATTTAATCATCTTTTAATGATCGTATAGTTAAATCAAACGTTCCATTAGATGTCTGAGTGGGCTGTAACTACTCTTATCGATACTTGACGTAAAACATGGAATTTTGTTCATCGAAATAGTGGGCGTTGATGTGCAAAAATAGAGCTTAGAAATTTATAATTGCAGAATGGAATGGTCATGATGTTTTCAAAATCTCGAAAGTTAGCTAAAGGTGACCTTTAAGATGAGATAAAAGACATTATATATTTAAATAAAACGTATTCAAATAATCGTTTCATTATATCAAAATATTTAATTGTATGTCACTCATATGAAGGATTATATC